>PHNY01045026.1:4047-15195 GCA_003724115.2 Anethum foeniculum
TATCAGATGAAGAAAATGAAGCAAGTCAAGGACTACAACTGCTAAAGTTCCGAGAAGAAAAGAAGACTATAGCTGATATCAGACTTTGTGAATGGTAAAAGCTACAAGGACTGTAAGTTGTAATTATCTGGTTAAACTCTCATGCATTTGTACTTAATGTTTTGACATCATCAAATCTATTAACTTGTATATTCTGCTAATTTACAAGTTGGGGGAGATTGTTAGATATATTTGTGACGTCATGTCTAATGTTATTTATGTTTAGTTTTTCAGATCTTAAGTACAGGACAAATTGGGACTTACTGGAAATCAGAACTTAGCTGAAGTCAGATTTTGATATCAGAACTTAAGTTATCAGAATTTAAGTACGGGAAGACTTTCAGATAAGGAAGACGACTGATTTACAGGAAAGAAGATCAAGACTAAAGCGAGAAGAGATATGCATGGAAAGAGTTTGAAGACCAGAAGACTTGGAGAAAAAGNAATCGAGAATATTAAACCTAAAAACCCAGCAGCTCTTAGTGATATTGTTCATCACTAAGAGAGAACATCAGTTCTATTGTAATAGAGTTTATTTAATATTCTTGATATTTGTTACATACGTGTGTTAAATCGATTTGATTGTAACGACACTGTATTCAACCCCCTTCTACAGTGTTGTGTGACCTAACAAATAAAATTTAAAAGATTGACTGTAATATCCCGTAATTTTTAGAATAATAATAATTAAAGAAAATAAAATAAAAAAATTAAAATTTGATAAAGATTAGGAATTAAAATTGAATTAGACTAATGGGCCTAAATTTTGGATCATATTTTAGATACGGATAACTAGTAGGTCTATAGTTACGGTTTTTTATCGTTATATATACGCATATTCTCCTTGCTCGTTTTTAATATCAAAATTCGTGGGGCTTTTTAACACAAAATCAGCGGTCTTGTAAAATTCGTATGTAATTCATCGTAAGTCGGAATTCAGTGATTCTAGACTTTTCAGAAAGGTCTTTTCGTTTTCTACAACTTTCGTGTTTTGAGTTTTTGAAAAAAAATATTATTTAGAGGGTCAAAAAGGGTAAAAATAGTTCTGGTCAGATTCGAGGTAAGTTTCCGATTGATCTTGCTAGTGTTTCAAAACTATATGTTATGTGTATAATTGTTTATCAAAATATGGACTAAGTGATAATATATTTGAACGTATACGTATTGTTGTGTATGTGTCATGTCTAGACGATAATTTTGGATCTCTGATTTGTGCCATGGTTTGTGAAAATATCGAATAAGAACATAGGACCGAGTCACCGGGTTGTAGTGACAGTTTTCTGAAAATGTAGGACCGTTATCACCGGGTTATAGTGGTCGTGATATGAATTGTGGGTTTCGAATTATTATTGTTATATGATTATCTGCATAGTATGTGTCGAATAAGAATGTGAAAGTGTATCGAAAGTGTTTGTTTTGTATATCATATTGTATAGATTATCGTATTTTGTTATATGTGTACATGTTGCTTGGCCCTATTACTTGGATCGATTGGTTTCTTGCTAGGCTTCTCCGCTCATTCTTACAATTTTCAGGTTCACTCTAAGATTCAAGTTGGATAAAATTGGAGTTCGAGGACTTAGGATTGGACTAGATTGACTTTTGGAGTTCCGTTAGCTGCGCTTTTGTCATAGTCATGTTTTTAATATATTTTGGATTGAGAAATTGTATTTTATTTTAGTTTGTTTTAGAATTAATAGTCCGAAAAGTCCTAAAACCTCAAGGTGTTAGAGAATGGCCATTTCCAGGATCTTATATTAATTTTATAACACTCCCCCTCACTCGAGAGCCCATTTTTGGGTCGAAGAGTGGATCACAGGCGCCCTTTTTTGGGGCATAACTTTGCCTTTCGTGTCCATAATTAATTGTGAGAATTTTGAGGGTAGCAGGGAGTCGAACCTGAGTCCTCCCGCCAGCCTGAGCTCTGATATCATGTTAAGGAACCGGTTACTCTAAAACCTCAAGGTGTTAGAGAATGGCCCTTCCAGGATCTTATATTAATTTTATAACACTTCGGAGTGTATTAGGTATGGGACTAGTACATTCTCTAGGATGAGTTCCTGTGGACTATAGCTTAAGTTTGACCTTTGGTATGGGTAGACCGTAGATTTGTTGTGAATTTGGGGACCAAATTCTTTTTAAGGAGGGTAGTATGTAATATCCCGTAATTTTTATAATAATAATAATAATTAAAGAAAACAGAATAAAAGAATTAAAATTTGATAAAGGTTAGGAATTAAAATTGAATTAGGCTAATGGCCTAAATTTTGAATCATATTTTAAATACGGATAACTAGTAGGTCTGGAGTTAGGGTTTTGTATCGTTATATATACGTCATATTCTCCTTGCTCGTTTTTAATATCAAAATTCGTAGGGCTTTTTAACACAAAATCAGCAGTCTTGTAAAATTTGTATTTAATTTATCGTAAGTCAGAATTCAGTGATTCTGGACTTATCGGAAAGGTCTTTCCGTTTTCTACAACTTTCGTGTTTTGAGTTTTTGAAGAAAACATCGTTTAGAGGGTCAAAAAGGGAAAAAAAAGTTCTGGTCAAATTCGAGGTAAGTTTCCGATTGATCTTGCTAGTGTTTCAAAACTATATGTTATGTGTATAATTGTTTATCAAAATATGGGCTAAGTGATAATATATTTGAAAGTATTATGTGCTATAGTATACGTATTGTTGTGTATGTGTCGTGTCTAGACGATAATTTTGGATCTCTGATTTGTGCCATGGCTTGTGAAAATATCGAATAAAAACACAGGACCGAGTCACCGGGTTGTAGTGACAGTTTTCTGAAAATTTAGGACCGTTATCACCGGGTTATAGTGGTCGTGGCATGAATTATGGGTTTCAAATTATTGTTGTTATGTGATTATCTGCATAGTATGTGTTGAATAAGAATGTGAAAGTGTATCGAAAGTGTTTGTTTTGTATATCATATTGTATAGATTATCGTATTTTGTTATATATGTACATAATGCTTGGCCCTATTAGTTGGATCAATTGGTTTCTTGTTGGGCTTCGCCGTTCATTCTTACAATCTTCAGGTTCAGTCTAAGATTCAAGTTGGATAGCATTGGAGTTCGAGGACTTGGGATTGGACTAGATTGACTTTTAGACTTCCGTTAGCTGCGCTTTTGTCATAGTCACGTTTGTAATATATTTTGGATTGAGAAATTGTATTTTATTTTAGTTTGATTCAGAATTAATAGTCCGAAAAGTCGGGCTGTTACATTGACTGATTTTGATTAGTCAAACTAACAACTATATATAAACTCTAAAATGAATTTAATTAATTTTAATTCGATGTGAATTCTCGCAACGTCGATAAGGTAGTCGATGTAAAGTTAATCCAGATTTTGAGAGATTTTTCAAAGTTTTTGAAAATTTCAATGAATATAATTTAATTTTTAAATTATTTATCTCAATATTTATTAAGAATTTTTAAAAATTTGGTATATTTGATTAAGATTTTATACTATTGTTAAAGAATTTTCAATCAAGTTATTATATTTAGTTAAGATTTTATAAGATCCTAGTATTCAAAATTGGTAGATTTACTTCAGAATTCACAAAAATGTAATTTTTTTTTTCATTTTCATAAGATTTAGATTCTTATTAAAATTCTTAGTGCATTTAATCAAGATTTTATATTATTCTTAACTATGTAAGATTTTTCATTAAGATTTTATAAAAAAAATTAACATTTTATCATAGAATTGGTAAATAAAATTTAAAAAAATCATAACATTGCTAGATTGTCCTTTCATAATTTTTCCCCAAAATTCAGCTAAAATTTTTCATATGTTATAAACTTTGGCAATGACTTTATCTAAATCTCCAAGACTTTATGTTGGCTAACCATTCCTCTAATTCAAAATCAGCTAAAATCTCTTAAAAATATATTATTATTATTAATGCGTTGGAATTTTATAACATATAAATAGAATACATCTCCTTTGAGCATCTCTGACATAAATTTTTTTAACTATAACATTCATCAGCAAATATTATAAATAATATGTAAAAAAAATAGTATATCCAAATCCACAACCGAATCCATATCAGATCTAACAACCCAACAGAGATGTAACAATTTAGTGTAGAATATAATTTGGTTTGCATTAGTTAACGAATCAAATACTCTCGCTCTAATTGATAAACACCGCGCCTTATAATATCAACGTCTCTGTCAAGCCCACAAATAGTCTTACAAAACTTGGGCAAGCTCGGCACTTTCAACCGCTGTGATATCATTTATAATATTCAAACCCACAATTAAATACATATCGGACCCAACAACTCATGATTACTCGATGTAAAAAAAAAAGCTAATAAATAGATTAATCCTAAACTATAAAATTTAGTATAGAGTAATTTAGTATAATTCTAATCGATTTAGGATGTTAAAATGTACAAATGTCGTTATCAAAAAATTATAGGATTATATTTGTTAAACTAAAACTTCCTAACAAATTATACCCGATCATGAGTTCCCACTATTTTTCTTGTTTAAATTGTAACCACCTTGTATTTTTTAATTTTTTTTAGTCAACCATCATAGTTATTTCTGGAAAATGTTGTTATTTAGAATTTTTAAACTAACATTTTAAAATTCCTGAAATTTTATAATCAATCATTTTTAACATCAATTTTTATATAATTTATGAAATTTTAGTTATATGATTTCAAATTTTAAATTAATTTAAAATTTTAATTAAATGTACGAAGATTTCAATAAGTTACACATCATGTGTTAACAACTCCCAAACATTAACAATACTTCATTATTGAAGTTATACTTCAAGACTTGCAGTATTAAAACAAGGAATAGAGTCTTGTCAAATGACATGAGTAGGTCGTCCGTTTTTTCACTTTCTGTGAATTCTAAAGTACTCTAAAATTGTTGTCTGCCTTTGTTATAGTACTAGATAATGCCCGTGCATATGCACGGATTTTAAAATATATATTTTTAATATGTTTTTAAAAAAAATTGAACTTCATATCATCAATTGAATTATGGAAAATAAATAAATTAATTTTAAATATACACACATACTAATTTATAAAATTAATTTTAAAACAATATTACTCCATCTGTCCCTCTCATTTCTTTACATTCCAGAGAGAGTATCTATCACGCATTTTAAAGTACATATAAAGTATGGGTTCGTAACTTATTTTTATGATTGTATGTTTTTAAATAAAAATTATATGTTTAAATTTTTATTCAGAAAAAAAATTAAAAAATAAGTTACGGAACTATATTTTATATGCACCTTAAAATGCGTGCCGGACACTCTCCCTGAATGTAAAGAAATGCGAGGGACGGAGAGAGTATTGTTTTGCAATCTTTCTGTTATAATTTACGATAAAAAGTGGTTATGATTTGAAACTGATTTTCTATTTGTAAAAGTTTGGTTTTATTTTGGTGTTTGTTGATGTCCGGGATTATAGATTTACATGATTTTCATGATTTTATTCAATGATAAAGGTTTTTATGAGTTGCATTTATGGTTGATTGCTCAAAATAGTCGGTCACAACACGTAAATATATTCATATCATCTTCAAACAATCGCTTGGTTGCTTCTCCAAGAAAGAACGATTCACAGCGATATGTTTAAACATTTGTTTAATTTCGATTATATTTGTATATGTTGTATGACTTTTCATTATTGAATTTATTCTCGTTTGTTAGCAAAAAAAGTGGTTAAAATGTAAAATTGACTTTTTTTTAGCAAAAGTACTTGTCAATCACCTTTTACACTAGAAATCGTGAAAATAATTTTAAAAAATTAATTTTTTGTAACAAAGTTTTTTAATACATGATGTTTAATAAGATAAAGTAAGCAAACATTTCCATCAATATAATTCATTTAATTGCCATTTATTTTGGTTGAATTTTCTAAATTCAAAATCTTCCGAAACGAATTTAATCTTCAACATTTTGTTGATGGACATTCATTATTAAAAAAATTAATTTTAAAATATATATTAACAAAAATAATTTTAATTTATCATATGTGTATGTTATATATAATCTAAATAGATTTTACAAAAAAATTACTCTATGCTGAAAGTTGTAAAGAAATTTAAAATTTAAATATCATGAGGAAAAATTTAGTCTATAATTTATTGACAAAGATAATATAGTATAGATAAAAAAATAATTTATAAATATTATTTAAGAAAAATGTTGGAGAAATAAGATAGAACAGAGAGCAATTTACAATTTAATTGAATTGAATTAATGAATGAGGGAAAATACGCAAGATACTTGAGAGAAAAAATAAAATTATGAAAAATAATTAAATAATATATGAGTGAGGGGGTAGATAAAGAGGGAGGGAGTGTGGAGAATAAAATAATAGTTTTATGTAAAGTAAGATGAGAGAGAAGAATGAAAAATAATAATTAATGAATTAGGAGGAGAGAGGAGGGAAATTTGTGAGAGAAAGTATAGCTAAGGATTTTACTTTAGTATAGGATATAGATTATAGATGGATCCCCAAAAAAGTTATATGAAGGAGATTGAGAAAAAGTATGTAGCGATGAACTTGGAGTAGAAGGAAACGCATGAAGTCGAATATGAGGAGGAAGTGGATGATACAAATAGTATTAATATGAGATGGTGCCTGGTGAGGAGATTTCTTGTTGACATCCCAGTCAACTTTAATGCAATGCAGAATACTCTAGCAGGGTTATGGAAACCTGGTAAAGGGATGTATGTGAAGAAACTAAAAGCAAATTTCTATCTTTTCCAGTTTTATCATGAATTGGATATAAAAAGAGTCATGAAAAGAAGTCTGTGGACCTTTAACAGAGCACACTTGGAGTTTGAGCGATTGAAACCGGACGATAACCCAAAAGATGCCAAGCTGAACCACCTTGACATGTGGGTGCATGTTCATGAACTGCAAGCTGGTTTTATATCAAAGAGGGTCATCAAAGATATAAACAATTACATTGGAGTGTATGTTCAAAATGATCCTAATTATTTTTCAGGTGTATGGAGAGAGTATCATAGAGTTCGGGTGAAAATAGACTTAGAGAAGCCATTACGTTGAAAAATGAAATTAAAGAAGAATGGAGGGTAATGGGTATGGATACACTTCAAGTATGAGCATGCACCTACGTTTTGTTTTATTTGTGGTATCATTGGCAATTCAGAGAGATTTCGGCCTATATTATTCCAACAGGATGAGGAGATTATAGAGAGGTTGTACGGAATATGGATGGGAGATACTCTAAGGCGTACAACTCAGAATTTTGGATCAAAATGGCTTAAACAAGAACCATTGATGATTAAGAAATCGGAAAAAATGGCTGCAACAGATTTGTAGACAGCGCGTGGGGGAACTAGCAATATGGAACCAATCAAGGAGAATATTTCAGAATGGAGTGGATTGAGGGGAGAGAATTCAGGGATTAAGAATGAGAGGGAAAAAATAGAAAATTTAAACACAACGAAAAAAGGGGTACAAAGGAAGATATTGGTGCAATTTACAGGAATCTAATCGTTACAAATGAGAGAAATGTGGACCAAACTGAGGAGTTACTTATAACTGACCCATAAAGAAGGAGGAGAGATATTACAGATGCAAATAAGATTATTGATACAGAAAAGTGCTATTACAAAAATGTGCTATGACAATGACGGGCTTCCAAAAAATTTGTATAAGGCGGGTTCTGGACTTCACGCCTGCCAGCAATTATAAGTACTATGGGTTTAAATTTTTGTGGGCTTGCGAACCCGCAGACTATTCAATTCCTTGAAGATAGGAAATATCATAAGAACCCCAATTTTTTTTATGTGAGACTCAGTCAAACAAAAATAAAATGGAAAGAGCGACTATGCAGTTAGGTTCTGAGGGTTGTTTCAGAGTGGAAGCTCGAGGTCAAAGTGGGGTTTATTGATGATGTGAAAGGACATAGATGATTCTCATGTGATAGGGTACTCTGTTAGTCACTTTGATTTAGTGGTTAGGATGAATGACATGGTGGAATGGAGATTTATAGGTTTTTACGGTGAGCCAAATCGCAGTTTAAGACATATTACATGGGCATTATTAAGGAGATTGAAAGAGATATCAGGGCTGCCGTGGTGGTTCATGGGGGACTTTAATAATATTATGTATCATGGAGAAAAAAGAGGTTGTAATCCCTATCCTAATTCATTGATAGAAGGTTTTAGCAAAATAGCTGCATAATGTGACTTAACGGATTTGGATTTGATAGGCCATCAGTTCACGTTGGAGAAGAGCGGAGATTTACCGAACTAATTCTAAATTCATTTGAACAAAGCAATGGTGAATTCGAAGTGGTGGGATATTTTTCAGACAGCTCAACTGTTTAACCTGGAAATGTTAGGTACACAAAATGTTTATACCATCATAACAAGCTTACTCAAGTAGCAATGTCCCTTTACATGAACAAATGGAGTATTTCATTTGAATTAGTGATAGGTCTCAGTGTACTTGTCTTGTTTGTTTTTCTAGATAGCTCTTATGTCTAAATGAGCTTAGAGATTTCCATGCAATAGTCTTGTATAGAATATATCAACTTAGAAGACGTTCAAAGAAGATTTTTCAAGCAGCAAGTTGCAGAGAAGACTTCTCGATAAAGCACATGGAATAGATGGCTTTACTCCAGGTTTCTATCAGAAATGTTGGCCCATCTTAGGGAATGATGTTTTAAAATCGGGTACGAATTTCTTTAGGAAAGATAAGTTATCAAAGAGATTGAATGACACACTAATTCTGGAAAAAAAAAAAAAGAACCCAAAGATAATGGCTGATCTAAGACCAATAGCTCTATGCAATGTACTCTACAAAATTATTGTAAAAGTGTTGGCGAACCTTTTATAAGTGTTGTTACCTCTGGCAATTTTAGAAAATCAAAGTGTGTTCTTAAAAGGTTGATTAATTTTTCATAATGTAATGATCTCATTTGA
The DNA here is from genome assembly GCA_003724115.2 of Anethum foeniculum. Classification (NCBI taxonomy): domain Eukaryota; kingdom Viridiplantae; phylum Streptophyta; class Magnoliopsida; order Apiales; family Apiaceae; genus Anethum; species Anethum foeniculum. The sequence goes on from PHNY01045026.1 coordinate 13,045, forward strand.
GGTTCTTCATTTTTTGTAAATAAAATAGTAGGGAAAGGTTGGGTTCATGGCACTAAAGTTGGATTTAAGCAAGGCATACGATTGAATAAAATGAGGATTTTATCAAGCCATTATAAAACACACCGGGGGTGAGATTTTTGGCCAGATTAACCCGTCTCGCGAAATTAGACAGAGAGACTCTCTCTCTCTCCCTGTATTTATTTATCATGTGTGCATAGGGTTTATCTGGTTTAATACGGAGCTATGAGAGGAGAAAATTACTTCATGACTGCAAAGTTGCACAAGGAGCGCCAGTAATATCACACATATTATTTGCGGGTGATAGTTATATATATATATATATATATATATTGTAGGGCTACATCGAAAAAAGCATATAGAATGGTAAAAATATTGAAGCTCTTTGAATGTGCAACTGGGAAAAATCAACTTTGACAAGTCTTCAGTTTATTTCAAAAATACGAGGCTAGATGATTGATCCTAGATAAACTGAAAAATGCGGTTGGCAGATGAAAGAAGTTATTATCTAGGTTTACCTAGTGTGATTGGGAGGAAAAAATATGTTGTTATTTGGGTTCTTAAAAGATAAGATAAGAGCGAGAGTCCAGAAATGAGATGGCAAGTGTTTTTCAGGGGCAGGAAAAGAGATTCCAATAAAGACGGTAATTCAAGCTATTCTTACATACGAAATGAGTGTGTTTTACCGTTAGTTCACGTGTGTACGGAAATGAAAGTCTTAACAGCAACTTCTAGTGGAGATCCTCGAAGAAAGATAACGGAATTCATTGACATAGTCGGGATAGATTAAACACTCATAAAAACATGGGAATGGGTTTCAAGAGGATTAGATATTTTAATTTAGTCAAGTTTGGCAGACAAGGGTGGAGATTGCTAAGCTTTGAAAATTCTTTAGTTGGACGAGTCTTCAAGGTAAGATATTACCAAAACAACAATTTTTATATAAGCAAGCTTAGGGAATAATCCCAGTTACGTTTGGAGAAGTATTATGGAATCTCAAGTCTCAGTTAGGAAGGGGCTGGATGGAAAATAGGAGATGGGAGGAGTATTTAGTGTAAAAGATCAACCTTGGCTCTCTAATGCACATAATCCTTTCATAACTACACAACATACAACACTTCAAGGTGCGGTTGTTAATAATCTTATGAGAACAGACATTAAAGAATGGGATGTGGACATCATTGAGGACCTTTTTGAGGATCAAGATAAAAATTCGATATACAGTACCTTGCTAAATAAGAATAAAAATGCAAATACTTGGCATTGGTCACTCGAATTAAATGGGATGTACACGATGAAGAGTGCTTATAAAGCAACTCAATCAGTTTACAACAGAAGGAAAGGAACTGATGTTGAAAATTTCTGGAAACAAATTTGAAAGCTCAGAGATCTAGTTAAGATCAAAACATTCATTTGGAGAGATTTGACAAATTGCTTACCTACGATGTGCAATTTATAAATAAATATGATTAAAGTATGTGCAACTTGTCCATTATATGAAATAGAGATGGAAACTGCAACTCATTGACTAGTTCGATGTCCTGAATTTAGTTTTGACAATACGATGAGTATCAACATATGGTTTGATACGATGAGTATCTAACGAACAAGGCTGAATTAAGTTACGGGATCGACTTTTGATTTTTGACATCTAAGGAACATGTTAAATTTTTGTAACTTAAATAAGTATTCTAAATTGAAAGAAGAGTGGCTCGGATTATGATAAATCATAATAATGATAAAATTGTATATTTATTTTCTTTATAATAATAGATGACTAAAATTATTTTGTATGTTATCGATGCTGGGCGGCACCTCTAAAATCATCTACAATTATTTTTTAAATTTTCTTAGAATTTCGTATTTTTAGTATTTTTAATTAGAATATCTTTAACATATTGAAAATAGAAAAGATACTCTAATTACAAATGAGAGAGGTTCGAATTATTATTTAACATATTTTAAGTATAATAGGTATCCTAATTTACAAATATGAGCGGCTCGAATTTATAAAAAAAATGTATCCTAATTTATAAAGGGGACGGGTACTTATTTATAAAATAAAAGGGGTCGAATTATATTTTAACATATTATAATTAAATAATTTATTGTAATTTAAATAAGAGATATTCG
>PHNY01045052.1:12209-22340 GCA_003724115.2 Anethum foeniculum
CTGGAGCTGCATTTTCAGGATTAAACTTGTAAACTCTTTTCACTTTTGCCCTTCTCTGATTGCAGTTCTTCACTTAACAATTTTTCTGAACAATAACATTTAGTTTCCCTTCACGGATCTCTGACGCCTAGTACAATTGGTCTGGTTCACAGATGACTAGTTCCGCTCTCAGGCCTTTATATTATTAGCAATCAACTCCTTGTTAAGTCTGCTATCAAATCAACTTCACTAAAATCCTTTAGGTCTTCACACTAACTCTGAGAACTGCTTCGAATGCCTTCAACCTTATTTCTCCGTTGCTTGAACATATTAATGAACTTCATACGGACTTCTGTTGACAGCTTCTTCATTGCACTTCCCAGAACCACATGTATATACCAAATCTTCAATTTGTATTGATTTCAGTGGAACATAATATTATTTCCAAGTCATTGTTCTATGTTGAGTTATCCAAACCAGCATTGTTGAGATAATAAATACTGCTTCAATCTTGCTCAACATTGATTCCTCACAAATTTAAAATCGAAGCTTCCACCGATGAAAAATGAGACTCAAATCCCATTGTTACGAGCATTGTCAAGAAATTTATCATTGGGCATTAAATTAATCGAACCATCTTCATTGTTGGAGAATTCATATGTAAATTAGGTTGAGGTTGGATGTTGCTCATTTTTTTTGTACTAAAGCACTCCACATTTGTTGTTTCTTAAGATCTGAGCTTGGTTCTGCAGTTTCAACATTTGTGATGGTAAGAATACCATTTTTGACACTAACATTTTCTTGAAGCTGTTCCAGCGATGTTGTCTTATCAATAGCACTAACAGTAGGAGATGAGATATGAGTTGTATTCGTACCTTGTGCTAAAACTGCAGGGGCTATAGCGGAGGAATTATCATTCTGAATTTGTTCAGCGTGTTCTTTAAAGTTATCATTTGATGCCTCTTGAGAGCTCTTGGGTGAAGCAGTTATTTCCAGGTTAAAAAAACCTCATCCTCTAAGGGGACGGTAACTCTGAGTTGAGGTAGGGGGTTGGCATAGTGATAACCAAAAAAATCAGAAAACTCGTCCGAGTTTATAAAGCCAGAATGCTCTGAATTAATAGATCCCATCTGAAAAAATCAAAGTGAACGTATCAAAGTTGCGGTCACCAAGAACAGAAAGCTAGTGATAAGAAGAACACGAAAGTACAATGTGTGAGGAGCGTTGAGAAGAGGAGTGGAGTGAACGAAGGTGGCCAAAGATGGTCAGAGAAGGATTTATAGAAGGCGGGAAAATAATAGTTGGGCGGGAGGCTGAAATTCTAGTGAGAAGGGAGAGCATTTTGCTCACTTTCTCTCTCTAGAAACATTTTGGTCCACTTAAAGTGAACTAGGTACACTTTAAATAATAAGTAACTATATTTAAATTAACGCAAACAAGGCTCTAAGGTTTAATCCTTCCATGGTTTAATCAAATTTTTTTTGTTGGATGGTTTAATCCGTTTTTAAGTATATGAAATCATAATCTTTTACTCTTACAAAACTAGTCTACTAAACCTCGTTTCATAGCGGTCTTATAATATTTATCTATAAAAAATATTCTATAAAATGATTTTTTATATAAATAAATAATGATATTTCTAACGCAAATTTAAGATTTCTTTTGACTTTTCCGTTCCGTATTCAATTTTATAGTATTACTTAAAAAAATTAAAATATTTTTAAAGACTGAAGAGAAAATATAGGTGATTATTAAGATGGTAACTTTGACTCGATGAGAAAGTTAAAAACATATTAAGAGAAATTTTAGGCTTTGAAAAGAAAATATAAGAGAACATTTAAATGTTAATTTGACTTTAAGAAGAAACTTTATGTGAACATATGATAATTTATAATTTTTTTATAATTACTAACCTAATTTAAATATTTTTAAAGGTTGAAGGAGAAAATATAGGTGTTTTAGCACAAAATTTGGGGTGTATTTAATGTTAAGGTTGCTGAGTTTCAAACTTTAACGGTTTCTCTTATTATTGATGAATAACAAGATGCATGCGTATCTCTAGCGGATAGAGAATTAAGCCAATAAAACATAGTTCTTGGTGATGCCCTCTGGGCTATGGTGGCAAGAGGTACACCAAGGACATAGCAGCTTGTATGTCCTTAGAGAATTAAGCATAAAATGTTATATCATAGTGATAACGTATGGAGCTCTTGTCCAAAAACCGTTCTTTTAATTGTGAGGGCTAGGGACCTTTATATATACACTGATGGTCTTTACTTTGGAATAGGTTTTAGAGACTTGTTGGGCATTGCCTTCTCCTTAGAAGAATTCTAAATGGTTTCTTGTAAAAAAACAGATTCCTTATAGGTTTTCATGTCTCTTGATAAACGTCTCTTAGAAGTAAATTTCTTTTTGGACATATTAATTGGGTGAATATTTAGCCCCTTTATTAATTACGAAATAAATATACAATTAGGATTACGAGCCTTTACTATCGAGCTCTCCTTTTGGACCAACCGCTATCGAATTAATGCAATACTAAATATGCCTCTAAGATATCTTTTATTAACTATTATTTGCCCCCCAACTTCTAGGATAATCCCTTAAGATTTCATAGAAGTTGCTATTATACTTATTCAAGACTTGAGGTTTGCTAACTTGTTTTAGTCTTCAAAAATAGGCTTCCTCCTTTGTGTAAACGGGTATTTCAAATATCTGTTTCTTTTCTCGTTTTTAGTTAATTTTTATTAAAATCAACTCCAGTCAAAGTCAACTCGCTATTTGACCTTATTTTTGAAAATAATTTTTCGAGAAAAAATTCGGTCGGGGTTCGGCTGGACAAGGGATCGTCGGGACCAGTGGTTGTCAGACAACCCTCTGGTCTCCAGGGTTGCCTTGGTCGCCAAGGGACCCTGGTCACAGGGCTCATCGCAGCTCCGGGGTATCTCCACGATTTTTTTAATGGGCATCCCAAATAAATATGTCTCTTACCTATTGTTCATTTCTTGTGTGTGTACGTTGGTTGTTTTAAGGACTTCTAGTATCAAAGCCCAGGTCTCTGAAATTTTAAATCTCTGATGTAGGGTCAGGTTGTAAATCCTTGCATATACGCTGGTCGGATTTTATATTTTCATCTCGGTATAACGAGCGACTCCTTGTCCTAAATTTCCTAAGCGTACCTTAGTCGAATTTAGGATATTTGTTCACGAAACCCTGGTCGCGGGATTTTCGCTTCCTTGAACAAGTATTTTTTAATCACCAAGCGACTCCATGTTCTAAATTCTCTAGGCGTCCCTAGGTTAGATTGAAAACTATTGTCCGCCTACTTTTACGTTAGTTCTAATTTGTATGTTGGGTTTTTACCGGACCTCAGGCCTCTTATCGGACCTATATATATATTAGGTCATTATCTGACCTTGGACCTCTTATGGGACCTTATTTAGTTGTTCGTTCATTAACAGACCTTGGGACAATTATGGGGCCTTATCTATTCATTTGGAACATTTTTGGACCTTGGACCTCTTATGGGACCTAATTCGTTTCTCCAGACTTTTTTCGGGCCTTTCTTATAAAAGAGTGGGAATGTAAACCTCATCTTCAAACCATTCTTCACTCTTAGATCTCTTAAAGTAGTTCTTCTTGAAGTTCTTTGTAGATCTTCTTTTGGAAATCTTCAAGCACTGCCAGCATACTTCCTAGGGTTTGTCAAAATTTTCATTGGATATTCTTTTGCTCCATCTTTCAAGCATTCAAGCATTTTTTTTCTCCATGGCTGGTTCTTCTCGAGCGCGTTGCTCTCTACGTTGCCTTGAGGAGGTACTATCTTCCAAATATTTGTTAGAGTTTTGGCTACTTAAGCCTATGCTGGACTTGTAGTCCTAATGCTTCGGTTGTAGGCTTCCAGTGTTGTGGCTACCTTGGCCAAATTTGTACCTACTAGGAGTATTAGTTTTTTTCCTCCTTGCTATTACTTTATTGTACACTTCGATGATCGTCTTAACTTTGAACTACGAACACTTGTTTTGTTTCATTGGGGCTTCATGTCTTTTACGTTGGTAATGGCCTCAAATGCTTCCATGCGTAATGAGGTTCGAGCTTCCATGTAAAATATAGTTCCATGTCATGGTTATCGCAATACATCTTAAATTCTTCATTACTCAACTTTTGCCCATTATCCATCACCAAGATAAGTTGGAGTTCATATTGGCATATCAAACCTTCCCGTAGAAATTGTATCTCTTGCTTGGTAGTTCATTTTTGGCTAAAGGTTTGGTCTCAATCCACTTAGTATAATGATCAATTGCAACGATCAGACAAAGACCGTTTTCGTCTACTCCTCTCATGGAATGAAGGATTTAAAAAGCTTGTAGACGTTAACGTCTCCAGTAATTACCTCAATATAGGTGTGTGCTAATAGACCCTCTTATGAGTTTCTTTCTGTACCAATCGGCCTTAAACGCCTCATGCATTTTAAGTATAGGATCACAAAGGGGCTTCTTGTAGAGGATTCCACCAATTTAAGTGAACCTCAACATGTGTTATCAACTTTTGAACTCATTCGGTTAGGCAGTGAGCTTGGATATGACTCATCTAAGAACTTCCCTGGACTTAGCCTTAATGTGCTTCTCTCCTGGAAGTACTAGACAGAGCATCTTTGAGATGGGACATCAAAGTCGTAACCATTCTTAAGTACTTAGGCTTCATCCCATGCTTCATATTGCCCATTTTGTTGTGAGATAATCAGTCTTGAGTCTCTAAACATGAGCTCCAATAGTTTTTGTTTATGACGCTTCGTCAAAATAGAGAACGAGATATTCTTGAGCTTCACATCTTTTCATCAAGGAATGTCTCCATAGTCCTGCCCCGACTTCTTGGTTGTAAATGATACATTTAGAAAAATACTTAGCTTTTCTAAATATCGTTTTATGGTACCTCAGCACTTCTGATGCCTCTCGAAAGTGGTTTATGTGATCAACCGTATTGAGAATTTTGACTAGCATATCATTTGGGGAGTTTTATATATTCATGTCCAGCGGTAGTATTTATCAGCGTGTTGACCCGTGGCAATGGAAAATTGGGACATGCTTCATTCCAATCGGTGAGGTTCCCCGACATTCACTAGTTTTCAATTGTATTTTCAACCATCACGGTGTTAGCTAGTCACTTGGTAAATCTAATCTCTCCTATCAACCCAGCTTTTAAGAGCCTGTCTACTTCTTTCTTGATGGCCTCATATCCTTCTAAAGCAAAGTTCCATTTAGTGTTGACATATCAGCTGTTATCCAAGTGAATACATCACGATTCTCTTATGGAAGCACGATTAGTTTACCTTTATCAGAGTTCTTGGAGTGAGGCTCTAATGTAAGTGGCCTTTTTGGGTTATTTCGACGAGGGATGAGAGTCAAATCCTCGGCGAGTTTCCTCCTTTATTTTTCACTTTCCCAGACATCCATGTTTTCAATTGGGAGTACCTGCCCCGATTCTTTAATGTCTTAACCTTTCAAAGGTTTACAAAACTTTTTACAACTCCATGCGCCATTCCTTCATCAAGGGCTATGATTGCCTCTTACTTGGTCCCGAGTATCAGCACCCTTATTGATATTTCTCATATTTATAACTTCAGTTGTTATGGTCTAATTATCAGAGGTTCAGAATCTGGTGTTAGGATAAACCTTATAGTGGATGTTAGGAATTATGTGTTTTGATGATAACTCAACACTTAGTTTATTTTTGTGTAAGTCATTTTGTTGCTTATCAACGGATAACCTATTATCCATTGATGGTTATCCGTTTATAGGGTATCTTATCAACGGATAAGTTCTTTTTGTAACATATTCTAGTAGTTTTCAAGTTAGCAGTTGATTTTATAGTTAATCAATAGATAAGTCATGTTAACTATCAATGGATGTGTAGAATAGGGGGTTAATTGTAAATATTTGATGTCTTGTAACTTTGCACAAGTGAAGTCACTATCAGTGGATAGTATCCACAGTATCAACGGATAAGGAATAAAGACTATAGATGGCTTGTCAACATACATCAACTGATGTTGTGATCAACAGTGTCAATGGAAAGAACTCTACATCTGAATATCAGTTGACAGTGACTTAAAAGTTATTAAAAGACAAATCTGACAAATTACATGGGTTGATAGAAGATTCAATTTGAATATGAAATCCAATACAAAGAATCTCTTTACTTGGAATCTCAAAGAAGAAGAAGCATTCTATTTTCATATAAGCACATTGGAGGGATAAACTCTACATGTTGTCACAAGACAAAAATCTCCATATATGCTGTCACCTGTGAAAAGAAATGAAGAAACAATCTTACTGGACCTAGAAAGGGAATATTTTATATTGAAGTAAGATTGTAAACTTAGTGATATATAAACCAAGTGTAACAGTATTTTGTATTAAGAAATACAAGTGAGTTATTTTAAAACTATTAAGCTTTATCTTTCTAAAGAGAAAAATATACACTGTAAGCAACTGTGAGTTTGCTTTTGTAAATTACAAAGGTTATTTCTTCAATATAATTCTAAGCAACTGTGAGTTTGCATTTGTAAATTACAAAGGTTATTTCTTCAATATATTCTCAGGTCGTTGATTTCTTCAATATAACTCTAAGGTGGTAAACTTAATTGTTCTCATGAATTATATAATAGAAAAAAGAGTCTAAGTTTTTCATAGATTGTATTCACCCCCTCCCTCTTCTGAATCTAGTGATTGTACTTTTAGGGAATAACAGTCTTCTCCTTGGGACTTTGCCATCCTAGGCTTATCTAGTTTAATTTTATTTTTAGTGTTACACAAAAATCTTTCTTGAGTATTTCTTGGGATATATATTTTATTGCCTTTAATTCCTTGGTTGATAATGTGACAGTCAAGCAAGTTATTTTCTTCCCATGACTTATCTCGGGCCTCGTGTTTGGTGGATAACCTACCAAATTTAACCGATGACCCAATCATTTTTTCCGTTCGATTCATATTACTGACGTACCTTTCTGGGGAAGCCTTCTTCTCTATAAACCTTGGGAGATTCTTACTGTTGCTCGGCATCTCTATATCAAGGATCGTCTTAGCCTCTTTAGTGAAAATGTTTTCGAACAATCTTGAGATTAAGAATAACAAAAGTTCTCTTTGGTTTTCCCATAAAATCTTGGGGAGAAGTGGCAACACATCTCCCTGATCCTCATAGGTTTCTTGATCATTTTCACTGGGGAAGGCCTCATCAGAGCTACATATTGCTATATGTTCTGCTTGCATTCTATGGAGCGCTTTCCTTCTGTAGCACGATCTGGATGTCAAGAAATTCAATTGGGAGGATTTACCCCCCAACTCCACCAGGCTTCAAGCAGCTCATTGCCATCCGCTAATCACTCTTCTCATGTTCAACTCTATTCTTTTGAAGGGAATTTGATCTTTATGTGATATGTTGAAGGAACAACCTTGAAAGCATGTATTCCCGTCCGCCCAAGGATTACATTGTATGTTGAGGTTGCTTTGATTATCAAGAACTTCAGTATTTGAGTTGCCTCTCTAGGCTCTTGCCCAATTATCATAGGCAATAAAATTATCCCTTCCATCTTTGACCAACTTCATAAAACCCGCATATGGGTATCTTGAAGGCATCAGCTATGAGTCATTGAAGCCCATATTAAGGAATGCGTCCTAGAACAGTATGTCCACTGAAGTTCTGTTATCACCCAAAACTCATTTACTTGGAAGTTGCTTATTACAAGCACAACGACTGTACGTCGTTATGAAGAAATTTTATCCCTCCAGGTGTGTGTTGTCGAATAAGATCACAACCTCTGTCTTTGCATGCTTAGGAGCCTTTCTGACCACTTGCATATCTTCTCGGGCATACGTCTTCCTCGAGTTTCTTGAAATTCCAGCTACTGTTGGACTACCAAATATCATGTTGATAACTGGCCTCCTAGGCTAGAGATTCTTATCCTTGTTGTCATGCATCTTTCTATAATTATCATTATCACACCTTTACATATCCGTTCTGGGTGAAGCTACGAAGTTTTCCTCATTGAATCAGAAACTTGATTTCGTCTTTCAACTGCTTATACTCGTCGGTATCATGATCGATGTCACGGTGGAATCTGTAGTACATACTCTTATTCAACTTTCCTGGATTAGTATTCAGAGGTTTTCGCCACTTAAAGTCTTTGTCATACTCTATGTCAATCAAGATTTTGACTCCTAGGAGCATTCAGCCGTGTGTACTCAGTAAACCTAATGTCTTGCCCTTCTTTTGACGCGGCTGCACATGGAGTTTTAAAAACTCGAGGGTACATGTCTTTGATTCCATACTCCCAGGAGTTCTTCGCTTTTTAACAGATAAGTTGTCCCTATCATAGGTGAGGGGTTTCTTCATGCTCTCCTCAGCTTTGATATACTTACGAGCCCACTCTTGGAGACTGAGCATGCTTTTGGGGGGTGTTTTTTAATGACATCTTAAAGTACTCATTTGCAGTTCTTTATTGTAATACAACCATTGCCACCTTCTCGTCCAAGTCCGGGACAGTCAATACTTTCTTTGTTGCAAGGTAATCCCTCAAGGATTCTTATGTACTCTTCTACATATAAATTTGATAATGAAAGGTTTGTTAACATTATAAAAAAGAACTTGTAAAATTTGACGGTAAGCTATTGTACCATCGTATTGCCATGCCCTCGGTGTTTGGGGAAACGCCCTACACTTGATGGCGTCATTTACCGATTGTAACAGTAGTGCATTGAAGAAGGTCCTCACATGATTGGCCGGATGACTCGTTCCATCATATGCCTTGATAGAGGCATCTTAAACTTTCTAAAGATACTACGTTTCATGGTTTCCTCTGTAGATAAGGTGTGCGATCATCGGGATCTCCAAGAGGCATCAAGTCATTAGGGTCAGCCCTTGGGATTATAATCCTTCTTGCACGTAGGGGACTATCCAAATCAATTATTTGGGGGCCTCCCTTTGTTCCTTTAATTCCCATGGTCTTTTCCAAGGGCTGGGTTTATTGCCTCGCTTGCTGCCTCCCCAGATCCTTCCGTAACTGTTGAATGTGCACTTTATTAGCCGCAATCTGATCTTCTATGCTTTGTCCACCATCTCCTCGGGATCCTCGGGGTTAGAGTCTCCAACCTCTAAATGGCTCCTTGCTTGAGCGCCCCCCTTCTGGGAGCAGCAGATTCGTCACTTGAGTTTTCATCATCCTCGGTAAATAGACCAAAAAAATCACGATTATGCTCGTAGATGGGATCCAAGCCTATGATGTATGGAGTCACATTGCCTTTATTGACCTGTAATTGGGTTCCACTTCTTTGTCCATAGTCGGGATACCGATTGAGGTTGTGAGAGGTTCGAGAAGGAAGGACCGAGGTAGATATCTGGAATCCGGGGGCCCTAGTACTTAATCGCAAGACCACCATATGAAGTTGGGGATTCTTAACTTGAGGATTAGATCCATGAACTTGAGGGTTGGAGACCGTCCCTTGAGGTGCTTAGATCTCCATAATTACGGGTCAGCCCCCTGAGTGGATGCAACAGTAAGGGGTCATTTGTTAACGGATGAATGGAAGAAAATGAATTGAATCATTCATAAAATCACTATTCAGACTTTTTGCTTATATTTCTAGTATCAGGACGACGCCGAATAATCTCTGGACTAGTTCTCCCTTTTAATCCAGTTAAACCATTGAAATTGTGATTTAGTCGTAATGCTTCTCCTTCATTCCTTGTCAATGCTTACTTCCATATTACTTTAAATTCCTTGCCAATGCTTACTTCCATATTACTTTAAATATGATATTTAAATAACTAATAGAAAGAATAATTTATCCATGCCCATATTTTCTAAATAGTAAACAAATCACTAATGTAAATTATATCTTTGTTTAATATTCATGTATATATGATAAAAAATTTTGAATCTAACATGCTATATATTATTATATTTTATTTTATTTTAATTAGAAATTCAAAACTATTATAAATTTGTTCAACATAAGAAAGAAAATATAAAATAATAAAGGAGAATCGCACATACTTTACACGAGATGCATGACATTAATAAAATAAAAATTAAATTAGATTTCAAATTTTTTTGTTCAGGAATTTATATATATATATATATATATACATATATAT
>PHNY01045093.1:434-15676 GCA_003724115.2 Anethum foeniculum
ATATATATTATTTATTTTTTCTAACCAACTCTCTACTTTTCCCAACATGTTATGGACAACTCTATTTTAATAAAATAAAATAATAATATTATAATTATTAATAACCAATTGATTATCCGTTTCAACTAAGGCGCACTATTAATTCAAATAAATTAAAGATATAATATTAAAATTTTAATTCAAATTAAATTAAAAAATATATATAATATTATATAAAATTTGTGCATCGCACGTGCTTTAAGTATCATTTTTATCAAACAAAAAACATCATTTTTACCTTTTTTATTTTTTCTAACCAAGTTCCACGTATTTTCCAAAAATAATATAGACAATTATATTTAATTAAATATAATAATATTATAATTATTAGTAACAACCATTATCTTTTTAAATTAAAATGCACTGTCAATTTAATTAAAATTAAATTAAAAAGTCATATAATATTGAAGAAAAACCCCGTGCATCGCACGGGTTCCAAGCTAGTTACAACTAATACAACTTTAAAATAAATAGGTCATAAAAATAATTAAGTAAGGGCAATTAAGTAAAATCAATGAAATTATTAAGTAAGAGTAACTAAGTAATTTCAGCAAGTACCGTACCGACCGACCGACTACCAAACATCTATTATAATATAGAATAGATAAGTACTAGTTTATATCCCCTGCAATGCACGAGTTGTTTTTTTATAAATTAAATTAATTTCGTAAAAGTTGTTGCGTTTATAAAAAATAGGTTTTATCTAAAAAAAATGCTAACATATTTCGGTTAAAAAGGATAATTGATTTGTTACTATTAATTATGATACTATCTATTTATTATTTTATTAAATAGAATTGTCCGTGATATTTTTGGAAAATGAGATGTTTTAGTTGAGAAAAATAAAAAGGTAATCTATTATAGTTGAAAAAAATAATTGTTTTATATCCTAATTCGGATTAATACAACTTTAAAATAAATAGACCCTAAAAATGATTAAGTAAGAATAGTTAAATAAAAGTAACATGAATAATTAAGTAATTGTAGCAAGTACCATACTAACCAACCAACCGATTACCAAACTTTAAATCTTTCGTCTATTCTATAATTGTATTGACTTCTATATACTAGCCACCTGTGTAAATATAGACTTCTAAGAGTAAATGTATTATTAGACTGGGCGCTCGTGTTCTGGCAAAAAAAAAAAAAAAGACTGGGCGCTCGTGCAGTGTAAATAGGCCACCTATGATATTTTTTTTTTGTTCTTAAAAAAAAATAAATCGGGAATAAGTGTAAATATTTTCTCATAAATAAAATATCCCACGAATTATCCACCTCCAATTAGTAATAGGATTATTCAAGTTTATACTAACATTTAATTCTATCACAATTTATTAAACCATGATTTTGAAAAATAAGAAATCATGTGTACAAAATCTACAATTTGTAATTTTCCCGAGAGAAAGCTTTCAAAAAAACACTTAATTATATAATTTTTGCAATTCCAATTTGAAAACAAATATACTTTCAATCTTGATTTTATATATACACACATACAATACAAAAGTTATTAAAACACTCTTCTTTTCTCACACACACACACAAAAACACACGCATACACTCAGGTTCGTTTTTCCTTCTCTGCTTCCTCTTCTTCCTTCTTCCACACCCCCTTTTCCATCCAATTCAATCCAATCTATACATACACATATACACACAAATACCACACGCGTACACAATTATTATATCTATCTTCACTCTATCCACTCAATTTCACCAAAAAGATTCAATCTTTAATCAATTAAGCATCTTTAATTACATGTATATATGTTTGCGTGTATGAATTGATTGTAATGCTGAGAAAAGTGTTTGATTTTGTGTTGATTATGTGATTAATGAATTAGATCTGTGTTTTGGGTGCAGAAAATTGTTGATTTGAATAAGATTGGAGGTGATTAGGGTTTGGATTTATGTCCGTCAATCAATCTAGGGCTGAGAAGAGCGAGTCGGGACAGTATCGAAAAGCTAATCGATCCGGTAATAGCTCCGGTGTGCAGAGGAATTATTCAGGCGGTGGTGGTAAGGGTAGCGGTGCTGCCACCGCCCCTACTCCTTCGCTTTCGACTAATCGAAGGTATATTAGCCTTCCTGTCTTTGTCGTAATTGTGTGTAAATTTGTACTTCGATAAATTAAAACGCGGTCGGTTAGTAACATAAGATTAATTATTACTGGATTGGTTTGTAATTTCGTTAAATAAATATGTGGTAGATTAGTTACCTAAGATTAATTAGTACTTGATTGGTTAGTAATCTCGAGAAAGTAATACGTGGTCGATTAGTGACGTAAGATTAATTAGTACTGTAATTTGGTAAATTAATGTGTGGTAGATAAGTAAGCAAAGATTAGTACTTGATTGGTTAGTAATTTCGATAGAGTAACACGTGGTTGATTAGTGATGTATTAATTAGTACTTGGTTGGTTAGTAATCTTGATAAATTAATGATATGCGATGGATCATTAAGCTAAGATTAATAAGTACCTGACTGGTTTGTAGTCTGGATAACTTAATATGCGGTCGGTTAGTGACCTAAGAATAATAAGTACTTGATTGGTTAGTAATGTCGATACGTTAAAGTTTTGATTGATTAGTAGCCTGGATAAATTTAATACGTGATTATTGGTTAATGACCTAAGATTAAAGAATGTGTTTTGTTAATTTATTATGGATACTTATGTTTTTTTTCAACTTTGATAAATTTGTAAGATTTATTAATTAAGTAATAGAATCTTTGGTCCCGAGAGTATTAAGTTATGGAGTATATTTGTCTGTGTTGTGTACTTTTTTGATGATTTATATAAAAAATTGGCTTTTGATGGTTTTTTTAGTTTTAAGAAGCCTAATAATGCGCAAGGATCGCAAACTCGGGTTGTGAATTCGGATATTAGGAATGATGCTACTATTGGTGGTAATGTTGCTGTTTCTGGTTCAGCTCGTGGCGTGCAGAATGGCGCTCATTCACAATCACATGGTATTGAAAGAATTTTTGTTTCGAGGATTTTAATTGTTTTTGTTTTTTAATGTGGTGTGATGGTCAAGTATGGTCTTTTTGTTGTTCTTGTTGTAGGAGGGTCTGATGCTCCAGTTGTTGTCAAGCAGAATGTTACGCCGGCCCCAAAAGTTAATCGGGGTGTGCCGAAAGCTCCGGCTCCAAATAGTACCCCCGTAAGCTCAAATACAGTGGCCCCTTCAACCCCTGCCAAAGGTTGAGTATCGTTCTATGTAAATATTTGCGATTGTACATGATGAAGCTAAATATATGAACTTCTGTATTTCATAATAAGCTAATAGGAGTTTTTCATGGCTCAGGCGGAGGTTTTCCTCTACAGTTTGGATCAATAAGTCCTGGTCTGATGCAGGTAGGGTTGAAAGTTTCCATCAAGAATATATATTGTTGGCTATCTCAGTTACATGAAGCTTAAGAACAATATAAGTTATCATTTTTTTGTAATTATTGGAATGATTTCGGTTGTGGTTTAGGTACCTGCTCGAACTAGCTCAGCACCGCCAAATTTGGATGAGCAGAAACGGGAACAGGTTTAAACATTGTTGCCATCTTTTTTTGTTCATTACTGTGGGGCTTGCAAATAGGATTTACTTGCAGTTTCTAGATAAATATTTTTAATATTAGCATTCTCTTATTATGATGGGAAGCAATCATCTGTAACTTTGATTTCTAAATGGTTAATATGAAGTATATTACTTATGATCCCCCTTGTCCAAATAGATAGGCTACATTTCTGGTGTCCCACTTTTGTTGCATCTCAATTTCTTCACGACACTTGAAATTCAAAGATAGTTTTTTGAGTAATCTATTTCAGAGCTTGAAAATGGTCAATAGATTGGATGTCTCGTTTCAGGAAAGATGTAAATATACAATAAACATGTATAGAGGTTACCAAGTGTTATTTTTTGCCTTCTGCCTGAAATGGTCAAATAAATAAGCATTATATATTCTATGATTTGGTTGACTGTAATATGATGTGCTTTCTGTAGTATGACTTTTGGCCCTAATGCAATGAGATGAGTTGATTAAATTACAGATAGGTTGATCATGCTCTTTATCCCGGTTGGTAATAATTGTTTGATTATTTCCTTTCCTGCTCGTCAATTATTTTTGGCAGGCTCGCTATGAATCATCAAGAGCTATGCCTGTGCTGCCAGCCCAATCAGTTCCTAAGCAAAATGTGCTTACCAATAATTCCGCAACTTCTGACCAACCTAATGCTGTTGAGACTCATTCAATGTCAAAAGCAAGAAGAGATGTGCAAGTTGCACCAGGTCCACATGCAATCCAAACTCAGAAGCCTTCTGTTCACCCTATTTCTGGGATGCCTATGCAAATGCCATTTCACCAGCAACACATACCAGTTCAATTTGGCAGTCCTAATCCACAGTTGCAGTCCCAAAGCATGGTAAATAGCTCTATGCCAATGCCAATGGCAATGCCCTTCCCTATGGGAAATCCCTCTCAAGTGCAGCAGCAACTGTATATTCAGGGTCTTCCACCCCACATGATGCCGCCTCAGGGAGTCATGCATCAGGGTCAGGGTGTCAATTTCTCATCGCAAATGGGTACCCAGTTACCTCACATGGGCAATATGGGGATGAACATCAATCCTCACTTCCCGCAGCAGCAGCCAGGGAATTTTGGCGGTGCTCGTAAAACAGTTAAGATAACTCACCCGGATACTCATGAAGAGTTGAGCTTATCTAAAAAGGCTGATACTTACAAAGAATCTGGATCATCTGCTCCACGATCACATACAAATATACCACCTCAGTCCCAACCTATTTCATCTTTTCCTCCTGGTCGTCCAAGTAACTTTTACCCTAATTCTTACAGTCAGGGTTCCGTCTTTTATACAAATCCTAATTCTATTCATTTAAGCAGTAACCAAGTTCCTCCAAGTTCACAGGCGCCAAGGTTATATAAACAGGTTAGCGTGTCTTTATTAAACCATATTTACCTTTGTTGTTTTGTCCACTGCTGGTATTTTCTTGCATGTCATTACTGAAATGTTATTTACTGTACATACTCAATTTAAATACAGGTTACCGTAAAGCCAGCAGCTCCCCTACGCGTGGAGAAAATTGCTGAATCTTCTTTGCCAGCGAGCTCACATACTGTTGAGAAAAATATTCCTAAGATATCTAGTCAAGAAGGAGAAGCTACCTCTATTCGTACTGGAAGAGATCCTGAAAAGACAAGTGATATGTCCTTGCAGAAGTCAGATTCTACATTGATACCTGCTCAAATTAAAGCAACTAGTGGAGTATCTGATTCAGCTTCTGCATCTAACCCTCGACCAAGTTCTATTTCTAGTACACCTGAAATTTCTGAGCATTTCACTTCAGTAGGCTCTAGTATTACTGTAGTTGCAAAAACTGATCTATTGGATAGGTCTAACTCTAACAATAATGATGAGAAACACAGTAATAAGAGCCATTCCCTACTGCAGAATCAGGTATTACCCTTTTTTTAAATTTTTTTATTCCAGCAGTATACTTGAGTTGCTGTGTTTACCCATGTTTTTAACAAATTTTATACTCAGATTGGTCGACCTGTTACTCCTTCGTTACTCGAAGTTGTAGAGAACACAAAATCATCTCCTATACCAGAAGCTCAGCCAGGAGAGGATAATGTCAGGGAATCGGAAACAACCTCTGTTACCGTAGACTTAAATACAAATAGTTCTGAGGTACAGGGTATTCATGATTTGGGAAAAAGAGATGGAGTTGATTCTGCTGAAATGTCAGCTGATGTATCTGTGCATAATAAGCCAAAGCATGAAGCTACAGAAACTCTAGAAAGTAGAAACATAGTGCTCTCTGATGAGCCAAATGCAGATGCTGCTGGTTCTGTGGCAAGTGCAAAATCCGATTCACCAAGACCATATGAACATGCTGATCAAACTGAGAGCCTTGTTATAGAAGTGAAAGATAAACAGCTGAAGTTGGAGACGGAACCTGTACACCTCACTAAAGGTGAAGCAGATGCTGATTTATCAATCTCTATATCTGGGACAATGGACTGCCTGATTACTGAAACATCCTCATTGTCTCTTGGATCCACAATCTCACATGATTGTGATAAGACTTCAGCTTCAGATGCTTCTACAAGAATAGATGATACTGTGGCTAGTACAGAAGCAGAATCCGATAAGTTAGATCAGAAATCACAAATTCTTTCAGTTCCATCTCAGTCTGGGACGCCTTGTGAAACTGAAATTGGTGATAGTGATAGCACAGAATTGCTTTTTTCATCAACTGATTCGAAAGATAAACCTGTGCCGGAGACAATTATGTCAAAGAACACAAGTACAAGGCAGAAGAGAAGAGAAGCTTTACAAAAAGCAGACCGTGCTGGTACTACTGCTGATCTTTATATGGCATATAAAGGTCCAGATGAAAGGAAAGAAAATCCCATCGATGTTGAGAGCTCAGTGACGTCTTCTAGCCATGCTAATAAAGATTTGGCTGCTGGCATTTTTCCGAAAGATGTTCCAAATGAGAGTAAAGCTGAACCGGATGACTGGGAGGATGCTGCAGATTTATCAACTGCAAAACTTGATGATGGGAAGCTCCTTGGAGAGGTAAAAGATCACATTGAGGACACAACTTTAATGGACAGAAAGTACTCTAGAGATTTCCTTCTTAAATTTTCAGAGCAATGCAAGGATCTTCCTGAGGGCTTTGAGACCACTTTAGATATTGCAGAAGCATTGGTATTGTCTATTGGAAATGTTCCTTTGCCCAGTCCAGGAAGAAATGATGATAGGTCAATGGGATGGTCTCGATCAAGTCGCCGTGGCGATGATGAAAAATGGAGTAAGGTACCCGGGCCTCTTTCTCCTGGACTAGATATGGGTTATGGAAATCATGGAAACAATGTTTTTCAACCTGGAGCAAATTCTGGAGTATTGAGACATCCACGTGCTCAATCACCAGTTATGTATTCTGGTGGAATCCTACCTGGGCCAGTTCATTCTATGGGTCCTCAGTATGGAATGCAGCGAAATAACTCTGATGCCGACAAATGGCTGCGGGCAACTAATTTTCAGAGAGGTCTAATGCCTTCTCGGACTCCCGCACAGGTGATGCATAAGGCTGAGAGAAAGTATGAAGTGGGTAAAATAACTGACGAGGAACAGGCAAAGCAAAGGCAGTTGAAATCTATTCTGAATAAGTTAACACCGCAAAACTTTGAAAGACTATTTGAGCAAGTCAAGCAAGTAAATATTGACAATGCTGGTACTCTCACTGGTGTGATATCTCAAATATTTGATAAAGCTCTTATGGAACCGACATTTTGTGAGATGTATGCTGATTTCTGCTATCATCTTGCTGGCGACTTGCCTGATTTTAACGAGGACAATGAAAAAATTACATTTAAGAGGTTACTTCTGAATAAGTGCCAGGAGGAGTTTGAGAGAGGTGAGAGGGAACAAGAAGAAGCCAACAGAGCTGAAGAGGAAGGAGAGGTTAAACAATCTGATGAGGAAAGGGAAGAGAAGAGAGTCCAGGCACGAAGGCGAATGTTGGGCAACATCAGACTTATTGGGGAATTGTACAAGAAAAAGATGTTAACAGAGAGAATTATGCATGAATGCATTACGAAACTGTTGGGCCAGTATCCAAATCCCGATGAGGAAGATGTAGAAGCCTTGTGCAAACTAATGAGCACAATAGGAGAGATGATAGATCACCCTAAAGCCAAGGAGCACATGGATGCATATTTTGATATGATGGCCAAACTATCTAATAACATGAAGCTCTCTTCGAGAGTGAGGTTCATGCTAAAGGATTCAATTGATCTGAGGAAAAGCAAGTGGCAGCAGAGGAGGAAAGTTGAAGGTCCAAAAAAGATCGAGGAAGTGCACAGGGATGCTGCGAATGAGAGGCAGGCACAAGCTAACAGATTGGCTCGTGGACCGAGTATGGGTTCATCTTTTAGGAGGGGTCAACAACCCATGGACTTTGCTCCAAGAGGGTCAAATGTGTTATCATCTCCAAATTCTCATATGGGAGGATTCCGTGGAGCACCACAACAACCACGCGGATATGCCACTCAAGATATTAGGACAGATGAGAGACACCCTTTTGATAACAGGAACCTCTTGCCACAGAGACCCCTTGGTGACTCCATTACCCTTGGGCCCCAAGGTGGTCTTGCCAGGGGAATGTCTATTAGAGGACAGCCCCCAATGTTAAGTGTACCCTTCTCTGATATGCACAATCCAGATTCCAGAAGAACTACCCCTGGTCTCAATGGGTACGGTTCTGTAACAGACCGACCAGTTTATACCTCAAGAGAGGAACTCATTCCGCGATCTTCTCCTCAGAGATTTGTCAGCCCATCTGCCCATGACCACATGAATATAACGGATGGAAATTCGACTTATATGAACAGGGAAATGCAGAATCCAGATCGTGTTTTTAACAGATCTCGGCCTAATACGCCTCCTTCCAGAGGTATGGAGTCAAGTTCTGTAGGAAACATTCCTACGGAAAAGGTGTTGCCGGAAGAACAATTGCGCAAAAAGTCATTGGAAACTATTAAAGAATTCTACAGGTATGATGAAAACTTGTTGCTTGCTTGTGGTTGTTCTTTTTTAATTATCTATTCAATTAAAAAGCTAATTATATTTGCCCTTATACTCTGTGTGCTGTGTACGATAGAAATTAACATATCGGGGTATGCTAGTTTTACAAGTTAATTGTTTATTAATTTGAGATTGTATGGGGGTGAATGTGAGTTTTGTCTCTTGGTGGTCTTGCAACAATATGAAGCTGTGTACTTCGTATCTGCTCTTTTTAATATACTTGCATTTTATTTTGCTGGCATTAGGCGTCCGGTAGATCATTGGCTTTTGCTATGAATTAAAAGTCAAAGAATGTGAATCTTAGAATTTTGTGTCTACCCTTGTGTTTCTAGGTTTAGTATTTTTGAACCTTGATGCACTTTTACTCATTGATGGATATAGATTAGAAGGATTGAAGATACTAGCAAGTCGAAAGAGAGCTAAATTTTATCTATTTTATGTAATGTAAGAACCAAATCAAGGCGCGAAGGCCTCCATGAGGAAATTGCAAAATTTTTAGTGTGATTAGCAGCCTCCTGCGTTATCAGTTATTTTATATAGTCAAATAGTTCATTTTAAAGTTACTGGTATAAAGATAAAAGAAGTAGAATGATTATTTAAATAAAATCGGCCAATATATAATGATGGCTGCCATGAAGAAATGCAGTATAATATTTTATTCTATTTTACTTCCTTCCACTAAACCTTTTGTGAGAGTTCATCTTTTCGAAATTTAGTTAGCCATTAACTTATATGCACACGTAGGAGAGGCCCATCTTGCATCTCTGTTTGCTTAGAGCTTAACAAAGTCTTAGGTCTTTGTTGTCTTGTATTCTTAGTACTCTACGAGTCCATCTATTATTACCATTTATTAGTCAATTTATCGATGGCTGTTCCCTTCTTTGAGTGGTGGGAATTTGTTGAACACTATTTCCTGTTGTACAATAAGCCTACTGAGATTGGTGTGTATGATGAATTTTAAACTGACTAGGGTTTGAATTCTCTCTTCAAAATTAAGGAGCACTTTCTATTTAGGATTGGCTTCCTTCTCCAATTGCTATTCATATTGGGGTCCCTTCCTAGTTTAATCATTGCTTTCAGCCATGGCCGTAGTATTGATCTGATTTAGGCCTCGTGCTCCTAGAACTTATCTCCTGGTCTAGGTGTCAATATTTGATCGGGCTTGTTACTCGGCCCTTGCGTAGGCTCTTTTGATTATTTGATCTGGCTTGTTACTTGGCCCTTGCATAGGCTCTTTTTACTATTTGATCTGGCTTGTTACTCGGCCCTTGCCCAGGTTCTTTCATATAGAATAACAGGCATTTGCTTGTTTGTGAAAGTTGTGATGAGTTGATTAAAGTATTTTGATATACAGCCCTGCTTCCTCTTTCAGTTTACTGTATATCATTGACTCAAAAGATGCTCTTATATCTCAGTGCCAAAGACGAGAAGGAAGTTGCCTTGTGTGTCAAAGATTTGAATGCTCCCAGCTTTTATCCATCAATGATATCCATCTGGATAACTGATTCCTTCGAGAGGAAGGACATGGAAAGGGGTCTACTAGCTAAGCTTCTGGTCAACCTTGCACAATCTCGGGACACCTTGTTAAGTCGGCCTCAACTCTTGGAAGGGTATGTAATGGTTACTTGATTCTTGCTTACACCACTTCAATGACCAAGTTTTATCCTAAAAGATCAAAATATGTTGTCTGGTGTTCTTTCAATTCATAATTGTTTTTTTTCCAGGTTTGAATCAGTTCTAGCTTGTTTGGAGGATGCTGTAACTGATGCCCCTAAAGCACCAGAATTTCTTGGTGGTATCTTTGCTAAATTTGTGCTGGAAGATGTGCTTCCAATGGCAGAAATTGGAAGGTTAATTTATGAAGGCGGGGAACAACGAGGACAGCTTGTAGAGATAGGGCTTGCAGCTGAAGTTCTTGGAAGCGTCCTGGAGATTATAAAAACTGAGAAAGGAGAACAGGTCTTGAAAGAAATTTGCACGGGTTCTAGTTTACGCATAGAAAACTTTCGGCCTCCGAACTCTAAAAGGGCATTGACGCTAGATAAATTTATCTAAGTGTAGCCATGATTATTGTAATCTGCATAGAAGAAAATTTATGTCCAGCTCTATCAAGTGAATCTCTTCATATTGCAGATATATTTATCCCTAGATGGTCACTTGGTTGGGTTTTATAAATAGAGCCCCCTTCATATAAATTATTTAGAGTTCTAAATATCCAAGGTTTTTAATAAACATCCAAAAATTTCAGTTCCTCAACATATTCTGAACTTGATACTTGTACCAAGGTTTTTTACCACTTGGACGTATATTTTTATTTTTTCATTTAATATTGGTTTGTGCAAGGGAATCGAGGGCATGGGTTGTGGCTTCACTTTTTACTTTTTAGTCCCAACAAGCCGTACTTGACGTTGAAAGGTGATGAGGTTCATACGAGTCGGAACAGGATGCTTGCTTTTGCAAGGTTCTTACCAAGATTTAGGGCCTATGTAAGTTCAAAATTGTATATAGCCTGTCAGAAGTTATGGCTGAGGAGCTTTAATCTCTAATCAGTAAATTAACTTTTCATGAAACAATAGAGATGATTTTTTGAATTAATATTCCAAAATTTAAACAACGTAAGATCGTTCATGAAATTTAATAATGAAAGATTGTTCATGAACTAACTGCTCAAACAAAAGAATGTGCAAAAAATGCACATGCAGTTCCTTATTTTACAAACACAGACTACCACTACATTTTTTATATAATTTTCAAAAAAAAAAACTTCCCAGGTACTTTGAATCTTCACAATATTTAATAGCACCAGGCACACACTATTATAGGTAAAACGGCTTCCTGTACACGTCGAAGGCCTCGTGTGCAGTTAATTGTGGCTCCTGTCAACAAATGCAAATAAATAACATCAGTGCCCGTTTGGGAACTTGGATTTAATTTGAAATTCTGGTTTGATCAAATAACATGTTTGGATAAGTGGAAAAATTTGAATTTGGACTTCATTCATGTCATTTGAAATCCATCATTTCAAATGAAATGTATGTTCCTAAACAAGGTATCAGGGAATTTCCAATCTGAGAAATTGAAGTCTTTGGTTATTAAAAATAAACTAGGAGTACAATATGTGAAATTGTAAGCAAGAATCTAAATACAAATGCAAGATATATTTTATGACAAGCCAGGAACTACTTGTCACATTCTTGAAAATTAGCCACCAAGACAATAAAGCCACTTAAATGCAGTATGCCTCCAACCTTTTTATTTTTTGGCATACACCCTCTTTTTTTTAGGATAATCTTTTACCTTAGAATTTACTCACACCCATCTACGTTCTACAACATGTCAATGTCTCACCAAATAATTACAATAAAAGAAGGCTTTATGCATCTTTGTTCTCTGAGGTAATTAAGTCGCCATAATTTCATGATTGCTTACAAACACAATGCATCATTTAACAGCATTCTAGATCACTCTATAAAAGCTTCATATTCTATCTAGGAGTACCCAAAGTGCCTGTAATATGGGGTTTTAATTTGAGACATCCAATTTTAAGTAGTATTTTCGAGCTTTTCTAGAGTTATATATTAACAAGGGTAAGATTTATATAAATACAACTTTCCGGGCAACATAAATGCAATAACTTCAGCATTAGCATGTCTTGATTTCATTACCAAGAATAGAATATAGTCCCAGAAAGGGTTAACTCTATTGTAAGTAAAAACTTCTAGATTAGAAACGAACAAAAACGTATGTCAAGTGATTTGCAGTACTTCCATTAAAAAAAAAGGAAGAAAAGTAAAACTGTATATTCTACAAACAGCTACTAACTCCTTCCCTTCTATATGTTCTTTTTAACATTTTCTTCTTTGTTTTCTGAATGTTCTTTGAATTCAAACTGATACTATTTACCTCCTTATTATGAGCGTACACCCTCAACAAACATCAACCTTCTAGAATTTACCTTCTTACACAGAAATTTACATTTGTAAATATGCAAAAATAGAGAATAAAAATTTTAATCTCTCACTATTTTATGTTACTTTTATGCACTCATAAAAAACACATGGATAAGGGATATATAAAATATTAAAGTACGGAGCATTTAATATATCATTGTAAGAAGGAACCTGTTGAAAGCCACCACTAGCACTGCCCCCTGTCATTAGCATGCCGATAAGAGTTGTCACTACATCACCGCCTCCGCCACCGCCACCACCACTTCCCGCACCACGTATGGCGTGGCGCATAGCAGTCAGTATGCTCCCATAAGTAGCACCTTGGCCATGTCCACGCTCAATTGCTTGGATAAAACAGAAAGTCATGGCACCAGTTGAAGTCACCTTAGACAAAGCCTGTTTACATTACAAACTACTCAGTTCAACTACACGTCGTAGGTGAAAACCAAGTTGGGGTAGAAGATTTCAAGGAAATGCAAGACTATTCTAAAACTTACTGATGTGTCGGCAGATGTTTGGTTATCATCACAACCACTAAAAGATATAACTTCACCACCACCGCTTCCTTTCCAAATACCAGATCGGGGACGATGATCCTCCCAAACATATTGACCGCTCCTAAACCAGAGAAGGATAATACTTGTTAAAAAAGATTAAATTTCATTATCTTTTTTGATACATTACAGCTTACTTAGCTGTTGGCACAAATGAATCACACCAAAATTCTTTGAAATATTGGCCATCATATCCAAATTGTAGAATAGAATTTGTCAGTTATAGCAATCTCAACAATTGTATGTCCTAGAGTTTTAAGCTTCCCTCACTGCCGTTGCACCTTTAATAGGTTATACTAGAATCCTTAAGCTACATGATTACAGGCCTTGCAGCCTTGCAGTTTGCGATACATTAACAGGAATGTACAACTATGAAGAACATATACGTAATTGATATAAGATTATACTAGAGTATCTTAAAATGATTCGTGACCTGTTCATTCTACATAGGAACGGTAGATCTAGCACAGTGCCACTATGGCAGGCATCAATTATTGCATGAAGCTTAACTCCAGGCGGAATAGGTCTGACAATTGCTGTATTAATTTCATCATCAACAATCATTCCCTGGGTTTCGAAATCTAGTGGACACAAAGTTTCATCATATCCATCAACCTCATCTCCATTATAATTCCTTTGCCGTGAACCATGACCTGAATAGTGAAACACAAGGGAATCTCCTGGCTGGCATCCTTGTACAAGCCAAAATAATGCCATTCTCATGTTCTGTTTAGTTGGAATTTTGTAGGGATCTGTTTCTTCCTCTGCATTGCAAATTCAAATAGGGAAATAAAAAATAAAACCACTGAAGACAAGCAAATTTAGGTTATAGCTCAGAGCACGAATATAGCTGTGGTCTAATAATTCATCAATAGCATGACAAAAAAAAAACCTTAGTCATCCAATAACGAGTGAGGAAAGGAACAAGGATATCAATCAACACAATAACTCATTTATGCCACAGTAGCATGAATGTGTTGCTAAGAGCAGATATTTATAACTTATTGGTCAATAGTTAACAGAATGATACGTTATATGCTCATCCAATTAAAGCAATGAATTACAGATTTAATCTAATACAAGATTTTTATGATAAACGAACTTTCACAGCAGACAACTCTCAAATAACATAAATTTAAACATTTTCCATCTCCACAAGTTCTTAACCTGCTAGTTTTCTATTTTCCCGATATGTTAATTGTTTATCATTCTTCCTCTACACAACATAAAAACAATTTCAATCCAAACATAGAACTACTAAAACCATCTATGACAATAAAACCAATTACCGTCATTTCAATTCTAATTTACATCCAAACTAAGCATATATAAAACAGTTACCACAGATCACATACAATTAATAAAGAAACCAACCAAGAAGATGTTTTGAAGTTCCCTTTCTCATCAGATCAAAGCCTCAATCAGATTAACAACATATACATGCATGTAAAAGTGTATTCGCCCACCAATGCAATACTCTAAAAAATACAAATTATCAAGACTTTTACAACATAAATAAATAACCCCAAGGCAGATTTATCTAATGTAAACATGTAGCTGTCAAAGTATAACTCTAACATTAAGAATGATCGTGCAAAATGGAAAATTCAAACATAGTTAGAGACACAAGTAACATACAGTAAACCTCTACCTCAAAAATACAAATCCAAATTTTACGTATAAAATAAAAACAACATTATTGAAAATTTTATGCATAACGTAAAAATAAAAACCCCAAGGCAGATTTATCTAATGCCAAACGCATAGATCCCAAAATATAACTCAAACATCAAAACTGAGCATGCCAAATCTAAAACTCAATGATAGTTAGAGACACAGGTAACATATAGTAAACCTCTACTGAAAAACACAAATTATCGAAATTTTACATATATAAAAATAACATATCCTAAGGATGAGATAGACCACATGGTGAGGGCTTATCTCTTCATCCAGGTTGTGAGTTCGATTCTCGCTCACCCCGAGATCTATCTAAGAACGGATACTGCTTGTTAGCTTATAAGTTATACTCGGAAAAAAAAACATATCCTGGGGTAGATTTATTCACCATAAACATGTAGCTCCCAAAATATA
>PHNY01045192.1:7495-23077 GCA_003724115.2 Anethum foeniculum
AGAAACGAAATTGAAATAATTGTGAGAATTGTATTCAACCCCCCCTTCTACAATACTTTGGGACCTAACAATAACAACTCCAGATCCTTCATGGATAAAACATCAAAAAGATTCACCAGCATTTGAGAAATAAATTGGGCAACAACATGACTAGGATTAAGAGAACTAAGCTCCCAACATCTGTTAGCAAATGGATAGGTTAATAGAATATTTTCTAAAGATTCATACTTCAACTCATAAACGTGACAGAGAGGCTAAACATCAACAAATCTTCTACGAAGATTTTCTAGAGTGGGAAGGCAGTCATGAAAATCCCTCCATAGAAAATTCTTCACTTTAGGTGGAATGGCCAAATTCCAGAGTTTCATTCATTTAAACGTGAGATTTATTACTGAAGTTGAGGAAAAGAGCGACTAAGAACTTTGTATCCACTTTTTATTGTATATTGGCCCTTGTTATCTTCTAACCAAATCCATTTATCCTCTTGATTCCTTAACGGGATAGGATTCTTCAAAATTCTCTCAACATCTTCCTAGTTAAAAACATCACTCAATAAGTCACAATCCAATTCCTTCACATTCACTTTGAACAAGTTATTAACTTTGACATTCTCATGCCCTTGCACCTTTGTTGACAGAACTCTTGTACAGCCCAGTTCTAGAATCCATGGGTCTTCCCAGATATTTATAGAGTCCTCATTACCCACTTTCCGAATACTCCGGAGAATAATAAGATCTCTTGTAGCCGACATGCTTTGCCAAACATAACTTGGGTTACTACCCAACCCTACATTAAGAACACAACAAGAGGAGAAATACCTTGCATTGAGCATTCTAGCCACAAAAGAATCAGGGACAGCAGGAGGGCAATATTAAATTCTCTAACTCTTTTAAAACCCATACCACCAAATTTCTTCAAACAACACATTTTGTCTCATGCCATCCAAAGGATTCCATTACTTTTATCCATATCCGAAAGCCACCAAAATTTATTCATAAGTCTCTCTATTTCCCTATAGAGTGAGATAGGAAGAAGAAATATACTTGAGACATAAAATGGGATGGCTTCAATAACTGATTTTAGCAAAATTTCCTTACCTGCACGAGAAATAGTCTTCCCTTTCCAGCTTTGCATATGGTACCAAGCTTTATTTTTTGATGTACCCAAAAACTGGGGAAAGAGCGCTTTTCGGATAAAATCGAAACCGCATATCCTCGGTTTATAAAATTTAAAACCGTAACCGAAACTATCGGTTCAGTTTTGGTTTTAAAAACCTCGGTTCGGGTACAATCAGATCTGTTTCGGATTTAAAACCGCATTATTCAAAATTAACAGGCAGCTAGGAAGACACCTGTTAAGTGGACATCAGCTATGAAGGCAAGGAAGAAATGAAGAATATAGTTTTTTAAGAATTAATTTTATAGTGATCTTGGAGTGGTTGGTTGGGTTGCCTATGTAGTATAAATGCTGGAGATTCTTTAAGGTGGTAGTTTAATGTATATTTGTTTTTGAAGATATGATAAATGTGACCCTGAGGTACATTAGCAATATAATTGTATTTGGTGATAACTTGATTAGATTCCAGACACAAGGGGATGTAGAATCCATGAATTGAAAATATGCATAAGTGCGAAGATTTAAAAATATAATTAATATATTACAATATAATATAATACAATATATATAATTTATTTTTTTATTTTTCTTTAATAATCAGATCAGATCGGTTCTTTTCGGTTCGGTTCCGACTAATAATTGAAACCCCATAATCGGTTTCAGTTTTTAAGTTTTCGGTTTCGGGTCGTCTCGGTTTTCTACGGATCGGTTTTTAACGGTTTCGAATTCGGTTGCGGATTATTTCGGTTTTTTACTCAGCCCTACCAAAAACAGCTCTTTTATTGCCTTTTACAACTTTTGGGAGTCCCAGGTAGGAGTCATCACTACGAATAGGGACTTGAAGCAACTGACTAACTGTTTTCTTTGAGTCATCATCTGTATTTCGACTAAAGCTTATGCTTGAATTTTGGAAATTAACTTGCTAGCCCGTAGCTTTCTCATAGAGGTGCAAACAATCTATGATACATTGAGTTTCTGCTAATGTTGCTATAAAGAAAAGATAGCAATCGTCAATAGATAAGAGATAATAGGAGCTGAGTTTCCTATTTTACACCCATGAAGTGCACCAATTGCTTGATTTTTTTGAAGTAAAGTAGAGAGGCCTTCTGCACAAAGAAGAAACAAATAAGGTGAAATTGGGTCACCTTGTCGTAATCCCCGACTATGCACTACTGGACCAACTTCATATCCAAAGAATAGGAAATTGTACTGAACCGTAGTCATATATAACTGAATCCAATTAACCCATTTACTCGCAAATCCTATCTTCTGCATAATGGCTAAGATAAACTCCCACTCCACCCTATCATACGCCTTCCTCATCGATTTTCAAAGCTGAATAACCTATTTTCCCCCGTGTCTTTTTCTTCATCCAGTGATTAACCTCATAGGCTGCAATGACATTATCAGTTATAAACCTACCAGGGATAAAAGCACTTTGCATCTCTGAAATTGCACTTATCAGCACCTCCTTCATTCTATTAGCTAGTATTTTTGCTGTAATTTCATCATAACATTGCACAGTGAAATCAGTTGTAATTCACGAATTGTTCTTCTTTGGAATGAGAACCACTAGAGTATCATTTAAACCAGCTGGGACAATATTAGTAGAAAAGATATTTATACAAGCAGAAGAAATATCATTACCTGTAATTTCCCAGAATCTTTGAAAAAATGATGGGTTCATTCCGTTTGGACCTGAGCTTTTATCCGGATGCATAGAGAAAATTGCACCTTTAACTTCCTCATCTGTGAATTCTGCAGTCAACCTCTTATTATGTACTGAACTGATTCGAGTTCCAATATTATCATGAACTTCACCACATACTACTTCGTTAGATTGAAAAAGCTTTTGATAATAACTGCAAATAATTTCTCATAGTCCATGCTTCCAATCATGCCAATTGCCATTATCATCTTTTAGCTTGGTTATATGGTTCTTCTTATTTCTTGCAGAAGCATACACATGAAAGTACTTCGTGTTATTGTATGCTGCTTTAAGCCAATGCTGCTTTGCTATTTGTTTCCAGAAGTTCTTTTGTTGACTTGGCAATTTAGAATACTCTTTCATGGTCTCTGTATAGCATTGCTGAGAAAAAACATCAGTACCTCCCCTGAATCTATTCATCCGTTCTCAACAATTTCTCAGACTTTCTTTAAATCTTTTTGACAGTCTATCACCCCAAGCCTTAAGATCTCTTGCACAACAATCAATTCTTTTTTCAATACAGTTGCCTCTACTCTGCTGCCAGCTTTATTTCACTATCTCACTGTATCTCTTTTCACGTAACCAAGAATTTTCAAAACGAAAACGAGATCTGCGGGGAACTAGTTTCCATATCTGAACTTGCAAATAGAGAGTTGAATGGTCTGAAGATGGTGCCCTCTAGTCATCATTCACAAAAACATGATCCAGCCTCTCATCTACCCATCTGTCAGTACCTTTACTTCTTTCCCAAGTAAAAGGGTATCCTTCTAATGGTAGGTCTAAAACACCACAATCAAACATAGCCTCCTTAAAACCATTAATCATCCAGTTCGGTTGTTTATTTTTACCTCTCTTCTCCGACTCCCTTAACATATCATTAAAATCTTTTAAGACCACCCAAGGAAGGGATGATTGAGCAGCTAAATTTCTCAAAAGATTCCAAGAATCTCTTCGTTTTGAATGTTCGGGGAAACCATAATAGCATGTTAGTCTCCAAGGTTCCATGTTATCTAACTGCACTTCAGCATCTATAAAATTTTGAGAAGATGCTTTAGGCTTTAACATACCTTCTCATTTCCAGAATAGTGTTAGCCCTCCTCCATGCCCTGGTCCTGCTACTGTAAATAAACCTTCATAACACATTTTTGCTCGGATACTCTCTACTCTATCATTGTTACACATCGTCTCCATTAAGAATACAAAAATGGGCTTCTTCATTTGGACTAGGTCCAATAAAACTTGAACTGTTTGAGGATTGCCTAAGTTTAAAATAATGTACTCATTGTGGCGGGTGTGCCTGCAATACAGGTCCCGCCAATGCCAAGTTTTTTTTTATTCTTTTGAACATCTAACTCTGTCATCACAATATCAAGCCCATTAAACTGATTTTGATTAATATCCAAGTTGTTATTTCTAACGTATCAGTTCGAGATCATTTTTGCTTTTAAATAACAATTCCCTCATTATTAGGGATATTATTTTCTAAATATAGATTTTCCTTATCCATCAGCTCCTGACTTGAAGTTGAGTTATCCCATATGTTTCTCTGATTGCTTTTTTCGCGCTGAACAGAGAGTACATCGTTGGAATTTGTTGCCACACTATCCTTCTCTGCTTTCTCAACTGAGTACCACCATAGCCACCCATGTTATTCAAGCTGACCAAGCTTCCATTTGTATCCATTAGCCATTGATTCTCCTTAGTACTATTTTGTCTCCTGATTGGTGCTCTCAACGAGCTACCATATTTCCTTTCATCACCAGCCTGAGGGTTGTCAAAAAGTGCTTCACAAAACTTATCTGAATGTCCTATTAGTCCACAATAGAAACAAAAAGATGGCAGTCTTTCATACTTAAAGTAAATCCATAACCAATCACCTTCTGCCTTCTTTATCTTCATACGACTATTAACTGGATTTCTAACATCCACAGCCACCTTGATTTTGAGATAGTTCCTCCACAAGCCCTAGAAATTTTTTGGATCCACCTCCATAAATTTACCAACATAGTTCCTATAGATTTCAAAATACATTCAAAGTTAAAACCAATTGGAAGATCATAAATCTGCATCCACATAAAAAACATCCGTTAACACTACATTCTTTAACTGCTCATTGGTATTCAACTTCTTCATTCACAAGAAGGACTTGTTGATTAAATGTCCATGGCCCATCATCCAAAAATCTCTTAACATCTAGTTCATGAAAAATCTTAAAGATGATAAGATTTGGATAATTTGTTTCCTCCATAAAAACTCCTTTAACCAGTCTCCATATCGATGATTTAGTGTCCTGCATAGCACCAAAATTCACCTTTCGATTTGTCAAAAAGCTTCCGATCAAGCAATGATCATACCCGTGTTTCTGATTATTTGCTGGAATGTCCTTTAGTATGAGTCCATCCTGATCATCATATGAGATCTTTAACTTTCCATACCCTTCTGTAAAATCTTGATCCTGAGAAGAACTCGCCATGTAAAGAACAAAGTATTACACTGGTTATTTAGAATGGAAAATAAGTGGTTTAAAGATTTAAAGGAATCAAAGATGATTGAGATATATAATAACGATAAAAACTCATTACTTGATGAGACAGAGAGAAAACACGTCAAAAGATGAGACTTTTTGTGAATATAATTTGACATAGTATTTTTTATATATGAATTCGAGTTCAACAGATTCCCATGTGTATATAGTTAAAAATTAGTTCAATAGATTCCCATGTATATATAGTTAAAAATTAAATTTGGTAAATCCACCGAAATAATCCGAACTCGAATTTGGTCATTTTTTTCTCATTCCTTAAAGTTTAAACACATTGTTTGAAAAGGGAAAATAAAAAACTATTTTAGAACAGAAATATAAAGATATTGAACAGAAACTTTAACCACCCCACTTGTATTTTGTCTCTCTTCGTTTATTTCTCTTTCAATCTATTTTTTGCTCTTGTTATGGATATATTAAAAAATTAGTAATTTTTCTATAAGATATTCGAGATCGAGATCCAACGAAATAATCATCGCCGTAATCATCCGAATTGACCCCAGGTCTTTCATTTCCTCCAATTCTCCCTTACTAATCTCAATTATTATGTTTTGTATTGATCTATACGTATATGCGTGTGATTTTAGGGTTTTTGATTATTATGTAGAATTTTTTAATCTCTTATTTGTTTTCTAGGATTCGTGTTTTCTTATGAGTTGAATTTGTATTTGAGGATTAACTGACTTCAATTTCGTTTTAGATTTTTGGGTCTTTTTTTTTAATAATTATTATTTTTTTGTTTGTTTGCTTGAATTGTAAGATAAATTAGTTTATTCAAATTGTAAGAAAAATAAGGAGGTAAAATTTGATGTTTTAGAATGTAAATTGGGGTTTATTAGAGAATTATTGCAACTAGTGTTCTACAATTTGTGTTGCTTGTTATGTGGTTAGCTTTTCGTATTAATTGCGGGTTAGGTTGGAGATGTTTGGGGTTGGTTGAATTGGGTTTTTTACGAGTTTTCAGTATTGGGAATGTTTGTGTTGTCGAATTTATATTGTGAATGCATTGTGCTGAAATTGAGTTATGGTTTAGCAGACAATGTCCCAATACCAAGGGGATGATGCGGAGTACATGGACGATGAATATGAAATGGAAGATGTAGATGACGATATGGATGATGAGTTTCGAGGAAGAGAGGATAGGGGATCAGACTCTGATGTCGATGAATATGATGCCATGGTATGGGAGATTAATATTTCAAGCTTTTGTTTGCAAATTTCGTTATCACTTGCGTCATCACAAAAGTTAAGTCAATTATGCCGTAATATTTTATTATTGACAGTTTGCTCTTTTGTAGAATAACAAAATGGCAGATACTACTGCCGCTCAGGCCAGGAGAGGTAAAGATATACAGGGAATTCCTTGGGATAGGCTTAGCGTCACCAGGGAAAAGTATAGACAGACAAGACTAGAACAGTACAAAAATTATGAAAACATCCCTCATTCTGGAGAAGGATCGGAAAAGGTAATCGTCATTATTCTTCCCCTCCCCTCCCCCAGAACCCCCAGAAATGGGAATGGAAAATAACAATGAAATTCTTCTTCTTATCTGAAATTCTTAGGAATGCAAAAGAACGGAGAAAGGAGACATATATTATGAGTTTATACGCAACTCAAGATCCGTGAAATCAAATATTCTTCATTTTCAGGTCTAGCTTACATATTCTCTTAAACAATTGTGGTTTTTTTGTGATTTTATATGCATCTTTCTTGGTGCTCAACTCTCTTTGCTATCCCGATATAAAATTAATTATAGTTATGTTAACTAGTAAGGGAATTACAGAGCTCACTCAACCAGATAGACGTCATAAATTTGGAAACATTGAAGATCTTGGACCACTTTGGCTTTCCTTGAAGTCTGGTCTTGTGCTTGACTGTGCAGAGTGCAGACCGACAAGGAATTGTTGACCAATACAAAGTTCTTTCAGGAATACCAATTGAACGCCTGTTACAGAAATTGTAGCTACAGTATACATATATGGAGAAATAAGCAAAGAAAGAGAAATGAGATGAACAAAGTTAAATTATTTACCTTACTGAAGCTAATTGTCCTGGGAGTAGGATTTTTTGTTTGGTTTTCAATTAAAAAGGTTGGTTAACTAAACTAGAAGTCAGGGGCACCTTCATGTTTTATCCTATAAATTATAGTAGTGCTGTGCCACCAGACTTTGGTATTAGGTGCTTTAAGACGAGTCTTGAGCATTTTAAGATTACCTCCTGGTCCAGAAACTTTAACTGCCTGGTAAGGGTTGAGCACTAGTATGTTAACTACTAACTTGGTGAGCATTACTAGTAAATAGTTTTGTCTGCTGGAGGATAGCCAATATCCTGACTAATATTGGAAAATTTTGACATTGTAGCCAATTAATCTGTTAGTGTAAAAAGTTGTTTGATAAATAGTTGTGTTTGAGCCATCAAAGCAACTCTGACCTTAGTAGATCTTCAGAGGAGGCCTTGCTTTATCTTTTGATAAGTGGAGCCAAAATTGATCTATTTTGTTTCCTGTGCTGCAGTTAATTCTTCTATATTCGAATTTTTATTTTAGGCAGTATTGACTTATCCTGAATATTTATGTGCTATTGCAGTTGAGAAATCTGGTTTGGGCTACATCGAAGCATGATGTTTACCTTATGTCACATTTCTCTGTCATTCACTGGTCTTCTTTAGCTTGCAACAAGTCTGAGGTTCTCAATGTTTCCGGACATGTGGCACCATGTGAAGTGAGTGTTTCTATATTTGCTTCAGTAATTCAGTTCCTTTTAAGTGCCACTTTTTTGTGGAGGCATTAAACTTTTTTCCCCCTTCTTAGAAACATCCTGGAAATCTGTTGGAAGGGTTTACTCAGACCCAACTTAGCACATTAGCTGTAAAGGACAATCTGCTTGTTGCTGGAGGGTTTCAGGGAGAACTTATATGCAAGGCAAGCTAGTTATTGTTTTCAGAATTTTCTATTATTGTATTAGGCCTTGTGTTACTAGTATAAATTTAGAAAGATGTGGGAGGTGCTAAATAATTGTTTTGTTTCTTCTGGTTGGGACAAAAGTAGAACATAATTACGCTTGTTTGAAGTGGTAAATACGCTACTGTTTGTAGCTGGACTAAGTTTAACATTAGGGGGACATGGTAACTTGTTCTGACAAGCCCAATATGTTGTCTACATTTAAATCAGCAAGCCAGCCAGTTTATCTGTGAGAGTGTCCAAAGTACACGTATGCAAAAATGAAAATTTAATGTGTTCATGTTACTTTTAGTTTTAGTTTATTTTTTTGACCCTCGCGAGAGCACAGATTACCAGAAGAAATATAATACTTGTATGCTGGGGTAAATGAGGGTTAGACACAAATGCCTTGTGCTATTTGTATTTGGAAGTTTGAACATATTATGCTGATTCATATTTACTCATTGTGTGCAGAACTTAGATAGACCTGGAATTTCCTTCTGCTGCAGGACTACCTATGATGACAATGCTATTACCAATGCTGTAGATATTTATACCACTGCCAGGTAAAGACATTTAAAGTTTTAAAGAGGTCTTCGAACTATTCACTTTTTAATTTTTAACAATCATTTCTGCTTGATATAAATAACATCTTTTTTTGTATTATATTGCAGTGGTGCACTTCATTTTACAGCGTCAAATAATGATGGTGGAGTTAGAGATTTTGATGTGGAAAACTTTCAACTTTCTAGCGATTTCTATTTTCCTTGGCCAGTCAATGTAACTACCTCTCTCTAACAGCCTGATGGTTATCAAAAACTGAGTAGTTCAAGGGAGAACCTCTTATATAGAGTTTAAGGGATAAACACCATATAAATCCATGCGATACACATATATATCTCATTATTTATCAAATATAAGTACAAATTTAAATGAATAATTGAAAAACGTAACTGCGCTACTTTTTCTTTGAAGAATCGTTGAAAATCACTCAAAATTGTCCAAAGTGATTCTACAGTAGAATCAAGTTTATCCAAAATGATTCTATAATAGAATCAAATTTAAGATCAAATTTTTTCTTGAAGTTTTAAGTTTTTTTTTGTGCAGTTTATACATGATTAGTATTCTACATTAGAATCAAATTTTATGTTTTGTGGACCATAATTTTAGAATTATTTGTGAGATTCTACAGTAGAATCAGTTGGTTCTCCCTGAGACTATATAAGGAGGTTGTCTCTAGAATAATACATATATATTCATCTTTTCTTGCAATTATGATTGAAAGTAAAAAGCAAGTACAAAATCATTTTTGAGATACATGTGCACATTAATGGTTGTAGATTAATTTATGTATATATTAATCTGTTTAGGCATTCGGTTCGAATTCATGTGACCTTAAATGTGCAACAAACCTACACTTTAACATAAATTGAAATTCATTCCCTTCTTTTCTTTTCTGCTCGCATTTTACATGACGTATTTTTGAGTGTATTAGTCTAAAGTCATTTTTCTGTTATTTGATGATAGATGCCCTCTATGTCTTATTGTTTTTGTGGAAAATGACTTGCCTGGCTTTTGTGTGTTTGCAGCATACCTCCCGTAGTCCCGACGGTAAGCTTGTTATCATAGTTGGAGACAACACAGACTGTATGTTAGTTGATAGCGTAAGCGGAAAGGTAATCCTATATTTTCAATATAATTTCAGAGACAACTTTTAAGACTTGAGTTTGCAAACTCAGATTTGTTCTGATCGCTAATTTGTGCAGACCGTGGCTCCCCTATGCGGTCACCTGGATTTCTCATTTGCTTCAGCGTGGCATCCTGATGGCCTGACTTTTGCCACTGGGAACCAAGACAAAACCTGCCGGATATGGGATATGCGGAAGTTATCAAAGTCGGTTAGTGCCCTAAGGGGTAATCTTGGAGCCATTCGGTCAATTCGTTACTCATCTGATGGAAGATTCATGGCCATGGCGGAGCCTGCAGATTTTGTGCACGTCTTTGATGTTAAAAGCGGGTATGACCAAGAGCAGGAAATCGATTTCTTTGGTGAAATATCTGGCATGTCTTATAGTCCGGATACAGAATCTCTTTTCATTGGAGTATGGGATCGTACTTATGGGAGCCTCCTAGAGTTTGGGCGACGCCGGGACTACTCATATCTTGATGCAATAATCTGATGGACAGGATGCACTCAGCAAATAAGCGTGTGGACGTAGCTCATGTCTCATCTTTGGCTTAGCAGTCAGTTAAAGCATCTTAGCACAATTGTGACAGTGAGTTTAGATGTAGTAAATTCTCAATGGTGTACAAAGTTGTTACATAAGTCTAGTTTGGTTGTCATTAAAGTTCAGAAAGTGAGAGATGTACAAAATGTTAGGAATGATTGACCATGTAAACAAACATCGTTAAATAGGGATTCGTGGGCAGTAGACTCGAATTCGTCGAACACCCATCAACGGGGGAAGAGTGAACTTGGCTTTACTTTTGTGAATTTGAAAATGTTATTTCCTGTGTATTTTTCTGCATAGACATTATACATGCAACTCAACTGTGTGCAAGACTGGCAGGTACTGGCACCAGGTGAATGAAGCCAAGAAAATTTAGCACTCATCTTTTTAAGAAAACTGCCTACTTGAAATGGTTTTATCCTGCAATTTTAATATTTTACTGCGGTAAATTCAACATTACATTTGACAAGAACACATGACTACTCGTTTGGCAAATTAACTTATTGCTTATAAGTAACTTATTTTTTTTTAAAATTTTGTATTTTTAATTTTTTTTTCAAATACATATAAGTTACTTATAAATATATATACACGTACTTTTTCTACTTATAAGTTACTTATAAAATTTGACAAACGGGATCTGATATAGCCAGGGCAACCTAAGCAACAGGGTCAGAATCAATATATCTGATCCGTAAAAGAGCCAATGAAAGAGATACAACTCAGCCAACACAGAATCAACATCTTCACTCCCCTCCCCACAAAACTCCACAAGTATTATCCAACTCTCGTCCACTCCTTCACAATAATAATATTATCATACCAATCTTCCATTACACCACCACCCAAATTAAACACCAAAAACAACACCGAGAAACTCTCAGCACTTCACCAACACCAGCAATGGCCTCTGCCTTGTTTTCTGCCCCAACCTTTCAAGGCCTAAGGCCACTAAACAAGCCCACCGACTCAGCTCTGCTCCCAAAAGCAAGCTTCTACAAGCCCCTCACCATCAAAACCAACAAAAGAGTAGGAGTGATCAAATCAGAGCTGAACCCATCTCTGGTGATAAGTCTGAGCACAGGCTTGTCTCTCTTCTTGGGAAGATTCGTGTTCTTCAACTTCCAAAGAGAGAACGTGGCTAAACAGGTCCCGGAGCAGAATGGAATCACTCATTTCGAGGCAGGGGATTCACGGGCCAAGGAGTACGTGAGCCTGCTGAAATCAAATGACCCGGTTGGATTCAACATAGTGGATGTGCTTGCTTGGGGTTCTATTGGTCATATTGTTGCTTACTATGTCCTTGCCACCTCTAGCAACGGCTACGATCCCAGCTTCTTTGGCTGATCCATTTTCATTACTATCTTTTTACTGTAATATATGTACAATTCCATTTGATGCTGTACTAGTTCATGTTTGTATACTACTGCTTCGGAAATTAAAGCCTACTCATCGTCATTTTCTTCCAGAGTTTGCGTGCTTTTTATGCTTTGCTTACAGATTTCAATAATTTTTCCAATCTTAAAATTGTTTTTCTCTACTATAAAATATAAATAAGCTGGGAGATGGTAATAATCAATAAATTAATAACTCATGCTTATACACGATAAGTCAGTATAAATTGTTTATAGACTTATTAATTTTTTTTCGTTTGCAACTGATTACCACCGATTTCTCATCATTTGAACGATTCATTTCGTTTTGTCTTATCCAATTTTTAACCGAACTTTTTAAAAATTATTTTTGAACCCGACTTCCATGTAATCGAGATGAGACCGGCCATCTAACTGTTAATGTCTTATCCAACTTTTAACCGAACTTTTTAAAAAATGTTTTTGAACCCAACTTCCATGTAATCAAGATGAGACCGGGCTACTAACTGTTAATAAGCAGTCTAAGAGTAATGCAATACAATTTCTCTTTATAAAATAGTCACGTAAACCCTCGCTGAGAGTAATAGAGTTTTGGTGAAAATATTTGTACACCAGTGAAAACTGGACTTGCTTGCTTTTTAGAAAAAATTCATGTCGCTATTGTGATAGTATAGATTTTTGTAGGACACAGTATGATTACTGAATCCAATTTAAATCCCCACTCAAACCGTCCAAACTGAAGTTTTAGGTTTTTTAACGAGTTAGTTCGGTTTTGGTACTTGAAAAATCGAAATTTTCAGTTTAGTTAGGTTTTTATATTTAAACTGACTTAAATAACTGAAACGAATAATTAACATATTAATTTTTATAAATAAGATTTATATAATTTAATTATAATATTTAAGCATCGAATATTAATGCAATTGTTTCTCACCTTTGAATTTACTTTTTACTGTTTTTTAGATCTTAATTTTATTTACTTCTCATTAATAATTGATAATTTTTTCCTTT
Organism: Anethum foeniculum; assembly: GCA_003724115.2. NCBI lineage: Eukaryota > Viridiplantae > Streptophyta > Magnoliopsida > Apiales > Apiaceae > Anethum > Anethum foeniculum. The sequence goes on from PHNY01045192.1 coordinate 20,416, forward strand.
TTAAATATAATAATTTCCTTCCTTTTTAAAATAAAATGAGTTATTTTTTCATAACAACAAATTAGTGTAGGACCTAAAATAATTTATATAAAAGAGTTTATAATCTTTATCTTTTATTTAAATATTTTGTTAAGCGACAAATAAAGTTTGGACCTTCAAAACCATCCCAACGGAACTGGGTTCAATCCTAAATTCTTGAATTGTGAAACACGACACCATTTATAAACTTTACCTAGCAGTTCATATTTAAAATTTATGAAATTTATTATTTTTAGCAATTTAATTGTAAAGAATATAAATATCAAACAAAAATTGTAAACTTACAAATTTGCATCCAAAATATTATTCCCTCCGTCTGTAGTTAACATTTTGAAACGGAGAATTCAGCACAGATGCATATAAAGTATCAAAACTATTTTTAAAAATTTCTTTTTTAATAAAAATTTACTATTTAAATTTTTATTCAGAAATTTTTTTTAAAATTTTCTTTTAAAATTATAATTTATATGCAACTTAAAATACGTGTCGAATTCTGTTTTAAATGTTAACAATCTGTTCTTGTTATTTGTGTAAATCTCTTTTGTAATTATGTGATTTGGTTTTGGAATCAAAACTGCATTGCAGAACCAAAAATATGTGTTTTGAAAACGAAAATTGCAATCACAGCCTCATCGAAACGTGGAAGACGGCCTCATTAAAAGTCAAAAGGCACCGCTTGCAGTCGAGAGAGAATGTCTGTAATAGTGTGTGGGAAGAGATCTTACTTCGACGATCTTCCCATTTCACCCTCATCGGTACCCCTCCTGTTTTCGGAAAGATTCGATTTTATTCCTCAGCGTCGTCGTTTCGCTCTTCTACCGCGCCTCCGCGCACATCCGCTCTCGATCAATTCCGAGCTGTCTTCCCTTATATGGATTATCAGGTGTTTTGAACCTATTTTATTTTTTCTTTTATGCGGATCCGGTAAACTATTTCTCTATATTATAAATTAATTTCTTTACTTCAATCCATAATTTAATTATGTTTTACTTTTCTTTGCATATTTTATATATACATGTTCTATCCCCGTAATGTTAAGAAGATTAGAATTTTCGTTATTGTCATTGTATTAATTTGCAACTTAGAATTATTTGGAGTACTACATAGATAGAGTATTCTATTCGAAGAAATTTGCTTGAATTTACTTTTTAAAGATGAGTACTTTTTTTTTTCAATATCTATTAGTCAATAATTAGTGCTTGTTCGTTGAATTTTTAAATTTGTAGGGTTGAAGATGGTTCATGGCTGGTTTTGTTATCTTATTTTTCCATTTCCGATCATCTTGTTTATTAGTCAATGTTGTCATGATCACGATGTTTTACAGATGGGTTTAAGTTTTTAGCAGGTATTCTTTTAGTTTTTAATTGTTATATAATAATATATCCCAAATTGCTCTTTTCATTGCTTAAAAATCTCAATCATCAGTATATGCATATCTTTATTTTTGATTCATATTGATTTGTACTTAATTGCTTGGTTTGGTAGCGTTTGTTTTAATGTAAATTCATTTATTTTCAAGGTTATTAAATTTTCATTAATTTTGATTAACTAATTTGAATTCATGTGCTTATAGCTTTTCCATGCTTACTTAATGTTAGAGTGTTTTGGTGGCCATGATTGGTGGCATTGTTGTACAATTATTGGATGATCATAATTGATGACTTATATATTAGGTTTTAATAGCCAATTTAGTGCCATTTTGTTGGCTTGTATGTGTCATATTGTTGGCTTATTTATGTATCTATTTAGATTATTTTATATATTATTTTAATTCTTTTAGGTTCTAACTATAGATTTACTGTAGTTAGATCTTATTTTATTCTTTCTTTTAACAAATTATGTTATGTAATTTCGTTTTCCTATAATAAGTTATTATCAGATATAATTTTCTTTATTATTTTTATAGATTCTCATTGTTTCATTTGTTCTTATTTTCAAGAGGATTAGAAGAATTTTAATGGGTATCCACTTTTCAGATTTTTAAGCACAATTATCTGTATGGAATCTCAGAGTACAAGACAACTTAACTACAAGTTTTGAGGACATGAGAGACTTCTTACAATGATCGGAAGATACTAGTTTTACTAGTTTTTATACAAAATGTACGTTTATTGAGGGCACTCTTTTTTTGTGACGCCCCCAAATCCCAGGGTCAAAGGATTTGGTCGTCACTGAAATCTCAAATTAATAAAACCTGTTTAAACAATTGAAATATAAAATCAGACCCCAACTAAACCAAGATCTTTTAGGTTACAGTTCTAGAAACAAGAATCCAAAATTCAGACATAAAAATTTTCTTTATCTTTTAATACACTTTCAAACAATTTACAAACTCAAAACTTAACCCACTAGTATAACTTCGAAAAGAAGTATACTAGGCCCAACTAAACGATAATATAACTAAATATAAACACAACAACTTTATACAATAACACTTACTCTATTTCCGATTACCCTGGCCCATCATCTTCATTCTAGCATCTTTCTTTTCTTCTTCCAAACTACGCAGCTAAATCTTGCCAATCTACCTTTCACTGGAGGGTTAAATTTAAAACAGGCAAGTATGAGCGAAAGAAATGCTCAGCAAGTATATTAAAACATAATTTGACAGTTTCAAAACATT
>PHNY01045234.1:3484-15705 GCA_003724115.2 Anethum foeniculum
CTAGGATGAAGGGTTGAGGGGTTGGTCACTTTTTACTATCACTATACTACACACACTCACCCTCCGTATTTAGATCTCTTTCATTTCTAGTTTTTTACCTTCCAAAAATCATCTCTTATTCTCACACCGGAGGCGCCGCGGGGCTCAAACCCCTCCTCCGGTATTGTTTTGCAGACACCCACCAGCAGCTATACCACATTCAGCGTTGGAAGGACCAGATCGAGATTGGAGTTATCACACCCCGCTCCATGCACGCATGACATACTCGAGTTGGTGGTGCGCCAACTATGTTCTGCACACGTAGCTTAGACAATGTCTTGGTGGATCCAATGGGCTACATTTTTAAAAAATTACTTGTAGCACTAGCTTAAAAGTTGTAAAAACGAGACATAGAAAAAGATAGAGAGACAAATGGTGGGGATCCACACGCTTACGTGTATCGAACTTACTGGTGACATATTCTATGTAACAGTTGTGGTCCCAATGTGGTCCAAACCCTATAATATCGCCACTTGTCTCTAGTATGGGTTTCTTCTCATTGTCTATGCTCTTGCAAGAAGAACAATACAAAGTTGCTCTTGTTAACATAACAACAATCAAAATATCTGCCCAGCTTGTCCCTGTTGTAGCGCTATTTTTTTCATTTTCTTTACTGAATATTGATAATTCAAATTTTATCGAAAATAAATTGAGAATGTGCGAGGGTGTTTAACTAGGAAAAAAATAATAAAATATTTAATATTTTAAAATTATTATTTTAAACCGTAAAAATATCAAAATTAGACTTAACATAATATTTAAAAATTTCTCATCGAATTTTAAGTTTAGAATTTGAATATTATTTGATATGAAATTTAAAAGTTAATTAATATTATAATCATGTTTGTTTCCCACACTAATATTTGTTAAAAATTAAACTTGTAATTAATAAATTAAAAATGTGAAAAGCATGAAGAAGTAATACATGCAATAATAAAAAATTTAATTTATAATTAAATAATTACATGTTTTTAAAATGGTTAGGCAAGTAATACATAGCTTAAGACAAGGATGGAGAAGTACATGTACACACACCTATTGAAAATATACAAAAAATGGTTACTAGATTTTAGTTGTCTCCATCCTACGTATTAAAAAAATGATAATAATGGAGTAATTCATACTCTTCTCTCTGGGAAGACTTTGAGTAGCCACAGTGACTTACCAGACCTCCTCTGAAAAAACAACTAAAGAGATAGACACAAAAATTTTATATCTATAATTCTCCTACACAATTTTTCATGGCGTTTCACCAGGACCACATCTCTCAAGCAATGGCACTCCACTACTCCGACCAACACTTAACCGATAACGCCTCCCTCTTCCACCTCTCCGGCCAGTCCTCGCCGCCGTCCGAAGTCAACGGCAAGCCTCCGACGTGGCTCAACAACGCGATTCTCCGTCAACAGAGCCACCACTACACCACCGCCGACGGTAATTTTCTTCACTTGCAAACTACGAATTCTGACTCTTCGGCGTCCAATCAGTGGCTTTCGAGGTCGTTAAACGACGACGTTGCGCCGTCGGAGACGATGATTCCGATGAGTAATCAGGAGAAGAAGTATGAGAGTAATGAGAATTGTAATGATAGTGAAGAAAGAAATTGGCAGAATGCGAAGAGTAAAGCGGATATACTTGCGCATCCGCTTTATGATCAGCTGCTTTCGGCTCATGTTTCATGTTTACGGATTGCGACTCCGGTGGATCAGCTCCCCAGGATTGATGCGCAGCTGGAACAGTCGCATCAGGTTGTTGCTAAGTACTCAATTCTTCAGCAGAATAATAGTCATCCGCTTGATGCAAAGGACCTTGATCAGTTCATGGTAACATATTTAAATATTACAGAGTAGTTTCATAACTTGCTTTAATTTAAGTTTTATTATCGAAATCTGATCATTTTGATGTTGCATGTAATATTTTTGATGAAATTTATTCTATAATTTTTATTTAATTGATTAAATAGACAGGTAACTAAGAGGCCTGCGATTAATGTTGGTAAAATTGTTAGGAGTAAGCATGGTTCTAGTGAAATATTCCTTCCGCTGCTTTGTTAAGCTCAAATTGTTATATTAATGGAGTCTTTTCTTTTATTCTCCGATGTTATTGGAGATATTTTCTTCTCTTTTTGTTAGTGAAGCACCGTGTCAGTAGTCTATTGTGATTTGATTGAATTACAATTGTGAAGTAATGGATGATTATCGAATAATTGTGTGATGAGTGATGTGAATTGGAATAAACAGGTACACATAATAAGAATATAGTACAATAATTTGATTTCTTAGGACTGTCTTGGGAGAATCTTTTGTTCCTCCACTTTGGTCTTTCTAGATGGAATGTATCTGTCTTGAGTGTTGTGTTTTATGTTTTTAGTTCTCCATATTAAGCATTTTCTAGTAAATAAATTTTGTACATTGTGGTGTTTGTCTCATATTGCATAGAGATTGAAGGTTGAGTATTAGTAGTTGCTGATAAAAAAATAGAACCCACTTCTCTTGATTTATATTTAGATGTTTACTGGGGAAATATCTTATTTCCTCCAAAATAACATAATAAGCACCCATGATATCTTTTGTTTAGTGCACCGGAAGAATTCTTGCAAGTATATGATGCAAAATATTGTTCTTTCCTCTAAATTTACATTTTTATTTGTTTCTGTCTTGATGTAGACACATTATGTTCTGTTGCTCTCTTCCTTCAAAGATCAACTACAACAACATGTCCGCGTGCATGCAATGGAAGCAGTCATGGCTTGCTGGGAACTTGAGCAGTCTTTGCAAAGTCTGACAGGTAATTTTTTGTTGCTTACTTCTTATAAGTTGTCTTCCAAAGGAGATTACTTATGCTGCATGATACTTATTACATTTACATATAAAAAACATGTAACATGTTTTACATGATTATATCCTGGAATGTTCAGTTTTCTAAGCTGGTTGTTTGTTCACTTACGATTAAAGAGCATATTACTCTATCATAAATGCCTTTTCCTGCATCCATATAGTAGTTCAATTTATATACTGCAAGTCTCTTCTTCAAAATACACTTAGTGACATGCTACTGTCTTATATGACCGTATTTTGTGTGAATATAAATAACAAACTATGCTTCACAAAAGGGTCTATATTGATGTCCATGAATAGTTATGTATCGATTGTGAATTTGTGATGACAGGTAGTTTGTGATTATAGATGAGAAAGAGGATAGTTTATTTCAGCTTTCTCGTACAATTTTAAAGTTTCTACGGTATTTATTATGATAGGAATTGAAATGACAAGATATAGAGCCGTACAACCTGCATGGCCATGCCTCAGCGCCTTGAGCTTATCATCAGTCTGTTTTAATAGATACTTAAATCTCCAGGGTCCAAGCATATCAGCAAGCTTAAAAGATGTCAATCCGTGTTGATTGCTATTGCTCTTTACCCTTAACTTGAGATACTAAATATTCGCTCACCACTTCTAAGCTCCATGCAATTTAAACAACTAACTCTGATCCAATATACTCACATACTACCACAGTGTATGGAAATACGAGGGCTATAATTAATGACCAAGTTTGGGCTTGAACCAGCAGAGAGTTGCCCCTTAGTTGATATTTGACGTTTCTAAGCTATGATTTGTTTGACATTGTTGAGAACATTTTTATTTTTTTTATAACATTGTTGGGAACATGTTCTAGCTCACATGTGTGTTGTACCAGCTGGAACTATTAGGTCCATTCCTTTTAGCTCCATGGTCCTCGGCTGGCTGTTTACTTATTGCACTGATGTAGACAGCTTAGTAAATAGTAGAAGACTACTAGTAATAGCAGACTAGCAGTATTATATCATGGTCTGGAGGAAACACCATCATTCTGGAATTTAAATGATCCGCTTCATAATTTTCTTAATTATCATAACTTTCTTCTTCTTTCTTAAATTCTATAATTCTCTTTCTGAAAACATTTCACTCACATTTCTCTGCCTCGATCAGTGCAAGTAGTTTCTACCCATTTTTGTAAATATGAAGTGAATACGTTGCCTATGCATTCTGATCCAATATTCTTTAGTATTAATCGAGTAGAAACATATTGTAATTCTAAATCTGCATCATATTTTGAAGAAACATTTTTACAACTAGCTCCTTTAAACTAATTTGCTTCAGAGTTTTGATACAGTAATAAAGTATCACAAACTTATGATGCACATTTGAGGGAATGATAATAAGGTTGCTTCAAGTTTGGTCTTTGAACAGGTGGATAAAGAGTAGAATGGAACTACTATACTAACTTAAAGCTATTCGTCACATTATCAATATAAGATAGCTACCACTTTTCATATTGTAGTAGAAATCAATACATAATGTCACTAACTCACTATGGTTGTTGGTAGTTATCCACTGAAATTTGCTTTGCCAGTGGGTTAGGTTTTTTATGTGTGTAATGTCACATGGACAGGTGTAGCACCCGGTGAAGGTACAGGTGCAACAATGTCTGACGATGATGATGATCATGATGATAGTGAGACTAATTTGTTTGACGGGAGTCTAGATGGACCAGATAGCATGGGATTTGGTCCTCTTGTCCCTACTGAAAGTGAGAGGTCTTTGATGGAACGCGTGAGACAAGAGCTGAAGCACGAGTTGAAACAAGTATGCAGGCCTTTACAAACTTTTGCTTTAGAATGTACTTGCCACGGCTTATTTTATTTCGGATTTTGTAGGGTTACAAGGAGAAAATTGTGGACATTAGAGAGGAAATTCTGCGTAAACGAAGAGCAGGAAAACTTCCCGGCGACACTACTTCCCTCTTAAAAGCCTGGTGGCAATCACATTCCAAATGGCCATATCCAACAGTAAGTATTACTTAATCGCTCTCTATCTACTTGCTATTAATTGTTACCGATACTTGTTTCTTGCTTAATATATATGCTCATTTAGTTGTCATGTTTTTTTAGGAGGAGGATAAAGCAAGATTGGTGCAGGAAACAGGCTTGCAGCTAAAGCAAATTAATAATTGGTTCATCAACCAAAGAAAGAGAAATTGGCACAGCAACCCATCATCCTCAACTGTTACAAAGAGTAAACGCAAAAGGTAGGCTGGGTAACTGTTCGCTGTTGGTTTGTAAGATTTCTTAGGAGCTCTTTATTAATATTAAGTTTCGGAAAAAAAGTAATGCAGGTGAAACCAGAAATGAGCAATTCATATAATGACAGAAAAATCGAGGATCATCTTGTGTCGAATTTTTGGTGAATGTCCCATGTTTCATAGCGCCAATATAGTAGATTAAGTGGCTGAAGTGGAAGACTCCAAGGTGAAAATACATGAGCTCTGTTGAAGTGTCTTATCTAATGGTGCCAGTAAGCTGATGTTGCAGATCCTCTCTCTGAAGTGATTGAAGATACAGACGGATAAAATAGAACAGAAATGTGATGTACATTCTTGCACTATATATAACAGTGTATGAGATTTGCTGATAAGCATGTAAAAATAGACAAATCTAGTTATATATCTGCGTTTTCATCTGGTTGCACCACAAATCCTATATTCCAATGTTGTTAAGTTTGTATAAATGCGAGCTAGATTCAGCATTTTCATTGCATACATTATGTTTCATATACTTTCGGTACTACATTATTCTTGCATTAGTTGTGAAACCTGTTACAAATTTTTTCAAAACATAGAAAAGCGAGTGAGAATCGAACTCCAGACGTCTTCTATGTATCAGTACCAGGCTAATTGTGTTTGCAATATATAATGGTCAGGATCAACTCCTCTTTAATGACCAAAATATAATTATAATTAAACTGATTAATTTTTTTTTTTTATATTTACATTTTAAATATATAAACATATCAAAGAATGCAGAAAGGCAGAATGGATGTAAAAGAAGCAACGACAGATGTGCAAAGAACAAAAGAAAAGTCAAAAAAATAATATTCAGTTTGGTTCATTGTCACAACTTAGTGGACGAACCACCACCAAGCAAAGCACTGTCATTTTCTTGTTGAAACTCATCCAAACCATCATCAAAATTAAGAGCATAGCTTTGTGGATCATACTGTCTACATTCCGCCATTCTTGATTTCTTGGTATATTTTCCCAACTTTCGAATAAAATTCTTCCACTTAGGCCCTGCTACGACCTCTGTGAACTCCTTCACCTCCTTGGCTTTTATGATCAGCCATGATTCCTCTCTGTGTTCTCCTCCATGCAACAAACTAAATTCACGGTTACCAAAGCAAGACCCGAAACAACTGAACCGAGAACTCGAAAGGTTCTCTTCTTCGTATCCGTACGTGTTCACGTATTCTTGGTGATCACGTTCATTGATCCGTGTAGTTTTGTCATCGCTGCTCATCATCATAATCACAACCTAAACCCTGCGGTTGAATAATTAAGAATTAACCTAATACGTAAATATTTATATACGTGAGAGGAGAGGGAATTAAGGGCGGGATAATATGTTTGTGATGAGAATGTGTAGATGATTTTGAAGAGGTATATATAGATGTACAAGAGGGACGGCACGGCAAGATAAGGGAGAAGAGCGTCAAGGGAAGTGTCGTGGAAAAACAGGCTGATAGCGTAGTAGTTTTTAAGGCATATCTGACCAGGAAACGAATTACACACTGTTTGGCCAGCACTTTGCTTAGGCTATATCTAGCTACTCTCATTTATTGCACGCCGAGTCTACGAAAGCCAGTAAACGCGTACCAGAATATCGTTTATTTTGTCTATATTTAAATTCCATTCAGGATAACAATTTTCGGAGTAGGAAAAATTAAGTATTTGAAATCTTATAATCATTCCTACATCACAAATCACAAAATTATAAAAAAAATTCTATTTTTATCACCGAAAATGCTCCATTACAAAATTCGATACAAAATTTTGCGCAAAATCACATAATTTTTTGATACAAAACTTTGCACAAATTAAAATGTGATTGAAATGGACCCTTGCATTAACATCAATAGCACTAATTAAAATAGTCCACCTTATATGGACATAGCACTACTCTTTTACCACAACCCTGCTTGTCTTACTCAATTTTATTAAACTTCCTTGGTAAATTAAAAAAAAAACTTCCTAAGGTAAATCCTTGATGTGTTTCAATTAATTTTTGATTTTTTTTTAAAAAAAAGTAGCAAATCCATCATTTCATAAAAAACTTGATTTTTTTTTAAAGACTTTAAGAAATCTTAATTCAATTTTGTCAGACTTTTATAAGTATCTTACAATTTCTTTTTTTAAAAAATTAGATTTTTATTAAATACCATCGAATTTTAACAAGAATAAATTTTTTTAAAAGAAACCTGAATTTTTAAAACGCAACAATTCTTTCAAGATCCAAAATTGAATACAACCATCATTCTGACTAGACCAGGGTCCAACTTGTGTGCAGTCTACTATGCACTACTGTAGTCGGATCAATATAAGCCTAAATAAGTTAAGAATACTTCTTCTTCTTTTGAAATTATCAGTACCGGGAAGGGTCACGAGCGCAAAATGAAATTGAGTTCAAGATTGCACCTACTGTCCCCTGATCCAATATTAGTATTACCATTATTTATATAAATGGTTAGGGACGTCGGTATTTTTACATTCATATACTTGTGTAACTTTCATTTATATGAATACGGTCTTTAGCTAGAATGCATTGGCTCGGATCTTCTTTCGTGTTTGATTATTACAGTACTGTATTTTAAGGATATGGTCTTTCATGATTTTCTTGTAATATAGTGTATTCTTATAAATTACATTCTAACTCGATTTAATAATGTTCTGTAACAGCAGGATGTGCTGATTTTGGAATTTCCTAATTCCCTTGGGTTTGCTTCTTGAAGAGGTAATATGATGAATATACTGCAACCACAAAGAAAATACTATCAACTTATAAGTGAAAATTTCGGCAGGAAAGCAGGACAGCGCAAACTATAAATAAACAGTTCTAGAACCTAAATAGAAAAGATATTTTTACTTATTAGTTCAGAAACACCACAACTACAAGAAAAGATCAAGCAAAACATAACATGGCCTAAACAGTAGGGCTGGGGCAGTTCTGGAGAAAGCAACATGTACCTAGAGCTAAAAACATAAAAATGTGCCGAGTAGGTATAACTAACTAATTAAAGGTTGATTGTCAAGATGTGCATGCAAGTGCAAGCGCAGAAAAAAGAAAGAGCAACTATCTTGGTTAACCCTGCGATTTGTGGTCTTAATTGCCTCATCGAGTGTCAAGAACGATATTTCCAGAGAAGCAAGCTTGACAAGAACTTCAATGGCTCTCACGCATGCAAACCGACCTGTTGGCCTTCTCTGACCAACCCAATCAAGTCGTTACTTTGTCTCTCTATCAGCGAAATGCTCAAATTTAGGGAGTTGCACACCTGCAAAATTATCTTGACGTGATGGAATATTTTTAATTGCAGCATTTTAAACATTTTCCAGGAAAATATGCTTAACGTTCTCCAGCAACACACTTGGCTTTCGCGCGTTAAAGCAAAAACGAAGAAGATTTCAAGGTTCTACTTTTGTAGCATCAATCATTTTAAGAATCTGACGGAACTGCACTGCTAAAGCAAAATTCTTTTTCAGAAAGACGAGTTTTAATAACTCTAAAAACTGTAACAGTAGGAACAACAATCGAGCCTTGGTTCTGACCAATCATGTCGGCAAGTATCTATGTCCAGGGAAAGCAGTTAGCTACTCCCCAAGGCTCAATAATGCTGTTACAAGAATGTTATAAAGAATAACTATATTTTGTTACAAGAATGTTATATTTTGCTAATAGAGCATCAGAGTACACAGAATATCATGGCATGTAAGATTTTAAACCTAATAGCAACAGCCACTATTATGGTTAATTAATTTGCACATGGAAGTATCATGATCTGCTATTCTCTTCTTATGTGTATGGTTTGCCAATTTGTGTGGAGAATTGAATAGTGACCTTAAGGATAACCTTAGAGATCATGGTCTTTTCTCCTAATCCAGTAGATAAGCAAAATTTGCAAGACAATAGAAGTTTCTAAGTTATTGCAGTTCAATCTAGATTATTGTCCTACAAATCTAGACCACCTTATTGTCAAGCCCACATTCTAAATCTTCTAAGAGTCCTCATGGGCCTAAATATAGCCCAGTTGTAAAAAAGGAACTCTTTGAACTTAATGTGCTTGTTGGCTTCATCTGTCCTTTTAACTCGATGAGACCGATCACTGTCCAGTGGCCACTAACAAAAAAGAAAACTGATAACTAAAAAATAAAACGGAGGACAGGCGTAGAGTGGTCGTATTCACCATCATAACATGCCAGTCTCTTTCACTTACTCTGTCTGTTGTCTAATCTATCATAAATCAAATAGAATCTTTGCATCCACTCCACACATATGTTCATTGTACTATATTATTAGTACCTCCAAATTGTTTGCAGCCTCTGACTGTGTGTAAGTTGTAAGCATAATCAACACTAATGTGCGGATGTTATTAATTCCGTTTATATATTATGACATTAATTAGTCAGCGGATTCTGTTATATTGCGGATGATAAAAATTCCCATTTCTTGTGATGCAAGTTCAACGCAGTATATATGCGTAAATCTGTAACCTACTATTCTCTCAGTTTATTTGGATTTTGACATATTTATACTCCCTATTTCCTAATCCTATTTTTATTCTACATTTTGAAAATATTTTTATTATGCACTATAAGAAATAGGACTTTTACCCACCACAAATTCAGCCTGTATTTAATAAATTTCGACTGATATTGGGCATTAACAATAGAAAAATTCAATTGGATTAACTTTAGTCGTTATTTACTTTTTTTGTGATAATAATTGTTAACCGGCTAAAAACTTCATCCAACTATTTTATTGGTGCCACGTGATCCACAGACATGTGTCAGTGATTCATAACACGTCAAATAACAAGAATATATATATAATAAATAAAATATATATCAATATAATAAACTTAGATTATGAGATTATAGACGATTAACTTACCAATTAAATGACTATAATAGGAGAGCAAGATATTAGGGCTTGTTCTTCTTGATAAAGAGGAAGATATACGTAGAGTTTGTTTTTTGACTGAAATAAAATAAAGGGAAAACGGAAATTAGGAGCAGATTTAAATTTTAGAACATAAATCTATGACCCACCAAATAACAGATCCAAGGTCGGAATTGTCCGTATAAACCGTCGTGATCACCACATCAACTGTCTGTCGACCAAATTTAATTAGCGATCATAACTACTAGTCAGTAAATACCAAGTACCGTTCGACTTCACCAATCGATCGATATTGACTTTATTATTACTGGCTTATAGCCCGTGCAATGCACAGGTCGTACGGTTCTCTTTATTCATATTTTTTTATAATTATAATAATATATTTAAAAATTCATAACATTATAATATTTTATAAAAATTGTAAGAACACAAACTATATAAAAGGATCATGTGAAAATCGATAGTTTAGCTAAGAATATAATATTAAATAATAAATTAAGACACGACTAAATTTTTTTTTTTGCCTTCATCAAAATTTCATACATCAAACGTACTTTTTTGCGAGATTAATCTCAAAATTTTTCCCAAACTCTTGATCAAAGATTTTTTGTTAATATATTTGAAACTAATAAATAAAATATTAAATTTTATATAATGTACTTAAATCTACTAATATAAATATTATATAATAATTTATCATTGAAAGTTGAATAATATATTATGAGTATTAGATACTAAATATGTTATTAATAAAATTTTGAAGTTATAAATAATAAATTTAAATATGTTAGTAGAGAGAATCGAACCTAAAAAAATTAATCGAGTTTTATTTAATTTATTTTGAATCATCTTTGAAAAATTATCAACATATGCGTAACTCGGGACTCTGGGTTACTGCTTCCCTGCTCAGCAACAAAAATGTTCTTGTTCCTTGCGGTAATCTTTAGTTCTCAGAGTCATTACATCTCAGTAAAACAATAGAAATTTCTTCGAACAGCCTTTGGAATATGTGATGAAGCCTTAAAAATTGCACCAGGTTTCTTTAAATCTTCTTCGCCTCATGGACATTAAATTGAAGGTTTTTTTCCGCTGCTGCTTTATTGAGAAAAAATATTAGGTTGCTTTAAATCTTCTTTATCTCATGGACATTAAATTGAAGGTCTTTTTTCGCTAATGCTTTAAAGAGAAAAAATATATACGAATTTTATATTGAGTACTCTATTTAATTTAGAACACATACTTAACTAATCTATTCAATTTAGTAGACCTACTTAGTTTTGGTTTAGATTATGAAAATAGAATATTCCCTTATTTTAGATCCAACGGCTATCATCTATTTAATTCAAGATCTTAGTGTCCTTGTTACATTAGTAGTACATGATCAAATATTTGGATATGATCCCTTTTATGCATATTATATTATAAGGATATAATGACCGATTATGTCAATAACGGTATTTTTATTATTCAAGATTGGTGGGTATTTTTCTTATTCAAGATTGATGTTTCTTGTAGTGATATATTTTTAAAATTATTTTGATTACTTATAGGTAAATTTAACAAATTTCTTCTCAAAAGTAATATTTTTCTAACAGTATAAGGTAATTTATTATTTATGATAAATGATAAAAATAACAAAATAGATTTCTTTTAAAGAAACAAACTATAATTAGTAATAATACAGATCTTTCTCAAATAAATTTTTACACAACTAGTTGTTAAATTATGAACAAGTATGTAAATTTATAAATTGGTTAAGACTACAATTTTTATTTATATAGGTTTATTGACTATTAGAATAAAATAAAGATATTATGTAGAACTGTATATGATAAAAAAGAAATTTATATATTTTCTTTCCACAAGTTTTCTTATTTACTACGGGAAGAGAAAAAGAAGTGATAGTATTAAAGAAAAGTGAAATATAGTCAATAATTCGTTTTTTAAAACCTAACTAGAAAATAAGCCGCGCTTCGCGGCGGCATTATAATAATATTTTTTGAAAAAATTATTATATATTATTTTATTATTGAATATAATAACACCATAATTTTTTGAGTTTTGACTATTTTTTATATAAAATAACAAATATTATTTACTTAAATTTAAATACCAAATAATATGTATTACATTGAACATATAAATTGTATAAAACAAAATATTATTTCAAAATTATAGAAACTATAAAATC
>PHNY01045268.1:0-28292 GCA_003724115.2 Anethum foeniculum
GAAAACATGGAAAATCACGTATATGCTTATATATATATCAAAAATGTTAAACACATAACCGAATCATGACGATTCGCAAGTGGCTCTGATACCATTGAAGGGTTTCGTGCATACATACGCAATGGAAAAATGCGAAAAACCATAATAAAGTCGGAGTAAAAATGAAACACACTCCGCAGGATCCATGCGAAAACAAAAGATTTAATTCGGAGATTAAGAATAAATACCTTAACAAGCTTTAGCAGTTCATTAATGGAAGAATAATAGAGATCCAAAGCTTGTTTAATGACCATGCATCCCGATCTCGCGATCTACACTCTATCGGTATAAACATGAATGCTTGAACTCAAGGATCAGATGTGTACAATCATAAAATCGTTTTCTTATTGCTCTCCATCCTTTTTATCGTGGTGGTTAAGGTTTTTAATAAAATTCTTAACCTTAAAATCAGCCACAAGAGATATTATATAAAGAGTGGAAAAACGAATTAGAACTCTTAATAGTTAGGAGTTATTATTAATTTGAAATTCTTATTTGTGTTATAATTAAGTCTCACTTAATTATTTAACAGCCAAATTTCAGAGTTAATATTACTGAATTCGAATAACATTATTTATCTAATTAATTAAGTCATATTTAATTAATATTATAAATAATTCAAATTACTTTAATTTAATTTAAATTCGAATTTAAATTTAATAATCCTTCAAGCATTCATTGTGTGTGACCCTATAGGTTATTATTATGTTGGCGGCGAATTTTAAATCTAATTTAAAATCGTAAACAATGAGCGGCATCTAGTAATACATCTTTGCTACTCAAGTAATAATAATTAAATTAATGATTCGATTAAGTCTTTTTGAATAATGTACAGTGTAATATAATCCCTTTAACTATATATTATAGATTAAACTCGAGACATGTAATATGTCATCCCCTTTATAATTTAATCCAGGTTCCCTTGATGGATGAGTAAGCTATATTTTTCAAATCAACATTTGAGCATGACCATGCATTTCATAGTGTAGCTCAAACAAGAGGTCAATAATATCACTTCTAAAATAGGCAAGTTAAATCCTTTCTATATCATTCATATTTCTCATACGATTCATAATATACTTGAAGTACACTTTTATCATTCCCAGTCAAAGGTAACTTTTAATGTAATCAAAGTATATATTAATTCTCCTATAGAAATATAACGATTTCAAGTCTAAGGACCATTACATCATTATCAATGTGAGAGTTACTTATGACACTTCAAACATGTAGAATCTGATAACGGACCTATCCAACACCATGTACATTTATATGTGCTTGTGTTTTTGTCTTTTTCACTATACCTATGATCAATGAAATGTGATCATCAGTCAACAGATACACTAGTCTTAATTCATCATTATTGTCCCCTTATAATAATACTCGACTAAGGACTTTTAGGAGTATCGACAATATTCTCATAATATCATTTCTAAGTCACGTAATTAGAGATACAAAATGCATATCATATTCCAAGGACATTTATTATTCTAACATTTATATCACAATAAATAAAAACATAATAAATGTAAAGGGAATATTCAATAGAACATAATCATTAATAATCCAAATGTCTTTAACTAAATCATAATAGTATTGTCTCTATTGCACAAACACCAAAACCTTATCCATAATAAATCGTTTAAGAATCTTTTCAATATATGAGGACCGGTGGAAAAAGATATTTTAGATAAATAATCGACTTGGAAACCAAGACAAAGTTTTGTTTTACCTAGGTCTTTCGTTTCAAATATTCAATGTCTCATGAAGTTCATTTGGGGTCCAAATTATATTATTAATAAATCCGTCTTTTAAAAGGTACTCACTTAGACAGTTATACCATATATGACCCTATTGTTTCAGCCCGTATAACGATCTTCATAGTTTAATTGAGTAAATCTCTCGGGGTCTCGAAGTACATGCTTCCGGCATTTTTAATCCATCTGGGATTTTCATGTAACTATCATTATCAAGTGACCCATACAAGTAAGCAGTCATAACATTCATCAAATTCATTTGGAGCCTTTCTAAAATTGATAAACGGAGTAAAAATCTGAATATTGTTGCATCCATTACCGGGGAATAAGTCTCTTCATAATCGATTCCCAATGTTTGTGAAAAGCCTTGGGCAACAAGACATGCCTTGTAGCTCACAACTTCATTTTTCTCTTTTTTTTGCGCACAAACACCCATCTATATCCAACGAGTTTTACACATGTAGATGTTTCGACAATAGGTCCAAAAACTAGGTGTTTTTTAAGTGATCTCAATTCTGCCTCAATAGTTTCTTTCTGTTTTGGCCAATCATTTCTTCTTTTACATTCATAGATCGATCTAGGTTTATGATCCTCGATTTCTTCAGAAATGTCAAGAGCAACTGCATATACAAATATATTATCAACGAAAATTTCTTTTTCCAATTCCATATTTTTCCTATAATTTATCGAGATCTCTTCATTTTCATCAATTTCAGGTTTTTGATCATCTTTTGAAGACGTCTCTCTTCATTGATCACATCCAGTTCTTCAGGAATAATGTCATTCGATGTACCAACTTGCTTATCTAGTTTTTTTTTATTTTCTAGGATTTTTATCTTTAAATCCAACTGGTCTACCACGCTTCTGGCGGGTTTTAGACTCGTTTGCTAGTAAAATTTTATTCTCTTCATCTGATTTTTTTTACACGGAATATCTATAGGTGGTATATGTGACTTTGTCACTGCCTTGACATTAGTAAATGAGTCGAGCAAATTATTTACAATTTCTTGTAGGTGGATAATCTTTTGAACTTCAAGTTCACATTGATTTGTGCGAGGATCATAATGAGATAGAGTTGATGCATTCCATAAATTTTCTTGTCTTTCTTTTTAATATTTTGACTTGTATCCCCTTAATGCTGGAAAAACTATCTCATCAAATTGACAGTCGGCAAATCTTTCCTTGAATAAATCACTAGTCATGGGATCCAAATATTTTATAATTGAGGGAGAGTCAACCTAACATATACCCCTAATCTCTTTTGAGGTCCCTTTTTTGTTCATCGGGGAGGAGATATCGGAACATAAACTGCACACCGAAAAACTCTTAAGTAAAAGATATTTGGTTCCCGACCATTTACAAGTTACAATTGGAAATATTTATGATAGGTAGTCGGCCTTAAGCGAACTAATGTTGCCGCAGTGATATCGCATTACTCCAAGCAGTATTTGGTAAATTTGTTCTCATCAGTAAAGGCCTATCAATCAATCGCGGCCTCTTAATAAAAAATTCTGCTAAACCATTTTGGTTGTACGTGCGAGGAACCAAATATTCTACTTCAATCCGAAGAATTGAGGTAAATTTCAAATCACTTAAAAAAGGCCAAGTTTTTAGACCTATGTTCCAAACACCTGCAGGTGTAAAACCCGTAGGATATATATGAGTATTTGTGCTGAAAAAAATGAGAGAAATGAGGTTGTGAGATGCAAGGCACGCCTTGTTGCCTAAGACTTCTCACAAAGACTGGGAATCGATTAAGTAGAAACTTATTCCCCGGTAATGGATGCAACAATATTCAGATTTTTACTCAGTTTTTCAATTTTTGAAGGCTCCAAATGAATTTGATGGATGTTATGACTACTTTGTATGGGTCACTTGATAATGACATTAACATAAAAATTCATGATGGATTAAAAATGTCAGAAGCATGTAGTTCAAGACCCCGAGAGATTTACTCAATTAAACTACGAAGATCATTATACGGGTTGAAACAATCGTTTCGTATGTGGTATAATCGTCTCAGTGAGTACCTTTTGAATGATGGATATATTAATAATGTAATTTATCCATGTGTTTTTATTATAAGGACAAAAATGGGATTTACTATTATTACAGTCTATGTTGACGATTTAAACATCATTGGGACCCTAGATGAACTTCACGAGACGATTGATTATTTGAAGAGAGAGTTTGAAATGAAAGACTTGGGTAAAACAAAAAAAATTCTTGGTTTTCAAGTTGAGCATTTATCTAAAGGAATCTTTGTCCACCAGTCATCCTATACTAAAAAGATCCTTAACGATTTATAATGGATAAGGCATATCCTTTGAGTATACTTATGGTTGCCGTTCACTAGAGAAGAGTAAGGGTCTATTTCGCCCAAAAGAAAAAGGAGAAGAACTTCTTGGTCCTGAAGTACCATATCTTTGTGCCATTTGTACACTAATGTATCTTTCCAATTGTACGCGTCCTAATATTGCATTTTCTGTTAATTTATTGGCAAGGCATAGTTCTACTCCAACTTGAAGACATTGAACTGGTGTGAAACAAATATTCAGATATCTTTGATGAACAATGGATATGGGTTTATTTTATTCTAAAAAAAAATGGAATTAGTTGGTTATATGGATGCAGGATACCGGTTTGATCCTCTGTGAGGATCACAAACATGTTATATATTCAAATATGGTGATACTGCAATATCTTGGCGATCTATAAAGCAGACTCTCTGGCAGCTTCCTCGAATCACGATGAATTGTTAGAACTTCATGAGGTAAGTTGAGAGTACGTATGGCTAAGGTCACCGGTCCACCATATCCGAGAATCATGTGGTCTTTCAGTTAATAAAGGTAATCCTAATGTTTTATTCGAAGATAATGAAGTATGTATCACTCAGACTAAAGAAGGCTACATTAAAGGAGATCAGACAAAGCACATTAATCCAAAATTCTTCTTCACTCACGAACTTCGACAAATGGGAGATATTAATGTTGGTCAAATTCGCTCATATGAAAATCCAGCAGATTTATTCACAAAAGCACTTCCAACATCCTCATTCGAGAAATTAGTGCACAAAATTGGTATGCGTAAAAAATGAGGGGGGGACATGATTTTAAACTTTGTACAACATATGAACTCTTTTTCCTTCACTAGGGTTTTTCCCACATATAGTAAGGTTTTAACGAGGCATGGTGTTAGTACATGTCATCCAAGGGGGAGTGCTATGTGTAATTGTGGATGACCATGAATATTCCAAGCTTCAACTTTTGATCTTTCACATCTATGTAACTTAGACTCTTGGCTTTACAATTCCTTGACTCTTGGCTTTACAAGTTCATGTAGCTTATATCTAGTAAGTCTACAAATAGGTCTCACACTTGAGCTTGTAACATACATATAAATATACAAGAAATCTATTGTTCTCCTCTTTATATATGCTCTCTATATAATATTATATATATTTACATAAAAAAGTTAGTATACTAAATATGGATGTTTATGCTCTTTCGGCCTATCAAGGATGTCTGAATGAAGGTCCAAATCAAAGGCCCAAATGACATTTGATCTATACCAAAAAGAGGCCCAATAATTTCAGCACAATCAGGCCCTAGCCGCTGGTCAAGTCTGAAGCAGGCAGAGCAATGTGGGGCACGATCCCCGCAACGGATACCTCTCGAAATCTCTCAACTGAACGGAAAAAGAGGAAAATTGAATTTTATTTATCATTTAGGTTCTATCATTTTTAATTTATACACAATTCACACACTAAGAGCACCTGTACACTCCACTAACCAAGAACCAGTTAACTTACTCTCACACCGAATGTGAATCAGGGGAATCCCTCGCATTCTTCTCTTTGCAGGTTCGACCAAAGGACGTTCAAGCATCCAATCACCCTAGAGAAATCTGGTTTAAACATTTGGCGCTGTCTATGGGAATGTACAAGCAAGCTTTAGCTGGAAAAACCAAACACTAACTGTAACATCCCTATATTTTTATGATTATTTTTAGTTAGATTATTTGATTTCATTTATTAAATAATATTAGTGAGTCATAATTAAAATTGGTTTTTGTAAGTTTATTTGTATTTTTTAAAATCAGGATTTTGTTTTAAGAGTATTAGTTTAATCCCTATTTTAAAAAAAAGATATTTAGTTTTTTTATTAAAAAGTGAGGATTTTAAAAGAAGAAGAGAAAAAGAATAAGAATAAGAGAAAAGGTTCTGGAAAAAAAAAAGAAAGGAAAAAAAAGACTTACATTACTTTTGTACGATGGAGGAGGCAGAAGGAAGATCAGGTGAAGGAGAAGAAGAGAAGGGAAAGGGATGAACAGCAAAACCTAATAGGAGGTTAGAGATTTTGGAGTTCAAGGTTAGGGTTTTGGATTGGATGGGCTGAATTTGTTGAGGACTAGTGAAATCACTAAGGTTTAAGGTACGGATTTCTTTGGTTATCATCTTTATCCTTGCATCGATACTCTAAATTAGTATGTATAGCATATCTGATTTATAGTTTTGTATGGATATCTTTTTCCTATACTTTGTCTTTGGATCATTATCCAAAATTCGTATGTATGATTCCTAGCAATTCTGATTTTTCGTAAAATTCGTATCTGATTCGTTATTTATCGGAATTCTATGATTTTGGGCTCCTTAGAAAGATATTTCAATTATCTACAACTTTTGTTCTTTGTGTTTTTCTTGATTCTGCTAGTAAATATGTCAAAATCTGTTGTTTGTATAATTTGTATCCTAAATTTGTGTCAGAACGTTCGAACTTCGTAAATTCATAGGAAATTGAATATTTGTTCAAATATGATGAGTAATACCATTATGGAAACCTGTTTTCGATATCTAATTTTTGTATTCACATTCCATTGTCATATTCTGTGATTTGGATGTCTAAAATATCATAATACTACTGAAATCAGGGGCTGATTCTGTTCTGCAGCCCACAAATATTTGTTTTCTGAATTCGTTACTTGTTCATTTTTAACGAGTCTTACCATTTTGGAAAGGTCTCAGAATTTCGTATGTTTTTTGTGTTTCGTACTTTTTCAGATAAAATCATCTTCATGAAGTAAATTGGCATTCTTTGAAACTGATCAGATTTAACTATCTATAATTAGTGATTTTGTGCGATATTTGGTTCGTGATATTTCATTAGTGTGTTATGAGGTTATTTTTGATATATTTATATATGACTTGGGAGATGTTTGATATTTGGGTAGCATTGTGCTTAATGCCGTGCAAGCCCCTGTAAGATTTTGATGACTACGTATTTCTGGAATTCCGAAAATGTAGGACATCCTGTAAGTGGAAGATCATCTCCCATGTTCATAAGTAAGTTATTTTGAATCATTTGTAAGTGTAAGATTTTTTGTAAGAGTAATCATTTTTCTTTTGTATTATTTGTAAGTTGTAAGAATATATTTTGGAAGATTAAATTATTTTGATTTGAATACGTGTGTGTGTCCCTATTGTGAAATCAAGTGTTATTGTATTTTATCTCCTTTGACTTTTGGCATCACTCATTGTTTCGTTATTCGGTGTATGTTCATATTGGCATCTTGTCTGATCTTTATTCATCTTGTACGTTTTTTTATATCCGTATATGAGCCTTTCGCTCACTGTCGGTCCATTGTTCTCTTTGGTTTTCTCCGACAGGTTATTCTTAATAGGGGGGCTTCTTTTAGGAAGAGTGCGAGTTTCAGATTTTGAGAAGTTTAATCTTTTCATAGAGTTATGTTAGAGTTTGTTGGTGTAGCTGGACTATTTAGTTTTATTTCAATTCAAGAATTGTAAGTTTTATGATTTTTGGAAAGTTGCAAAGTTTTATTGAATTTTAGTGGAGTTTGATTATTGGAATTTGGTTATAGTTATTATTTCGAGGCACCTAATTGGATGGGTTGTTAAACTAACCATGTCACCTGTTGACGATAGCCGTTCTCCAGGCTTCACCAACCCTCTCCACCCAAGTGGTTCCTACAAGAACCACATGTAACCCCTAGAACACTTAATTTTGAATCTGAAACCGAAGGAGAAGATGGTTGTACCTACCCTGGAAGAGAAATAGGAGATGCTCCGAAAATGAAAGAGGAGAAGAAGGCTAAGGAGAAGGGAAAGCAGAAAGCAAACGAGCTGATACCTTGAAGTTGCAGGCTCTCAAATTGAAAAGGGAAGAGATCGAGCTCCAGGAAAGCTAATCTAGAGGCTCCGGAGGCCGATGAGGTTCATATCACGACCGCGGAGGTTAGAAGGGAGAAAAGAGGACGAGGATAACAAGACGAATCTTCTGATTTTGAATCATACTCGATGAGATCCCAATCCAAAATCATTTTATGATTTGATTTCGAGGACGAAGATGAGGATCCCCGTTTTCGAACCATGCTCCATAAAATGGAGAAATCCATGTTCAGAGACATAAAGATAAGCCATGAACCTGTGATGACTGAAGAGATTGAGCATTTTAGGCCTCCACCTCGGAAGTAATTCCCGATATGAATAAATTCAATGGTAGGGGAGATCGTGAAGACCATTGTGAGGAGTATGTGTCCCTAATGACTGGAATGGGAAATTTTGATGTAATGCTCTATAAGATGTTAAAGA
Organism: Anethum foeniculum; assembly: GCA_003724115.2. Lineage (NCBI taxonomy): Eukaryota > Viridiplantae > Streptophyta > Magnoliopsida > Apiales > Apiaceae > Anethum > Anethum foeniculum. The sequence continues at coordinate 8,404 of PHNY01045268.1, forward strand.
CCTATCTAAAAGTCCCAATCACCATGTATTATAGGTCAATAAGGCCATGATCAATCAGCTCGTATGACCAAATAAAGAGGAAGTTCCTAAGGCACTATTCTCATTTACGCTGGAGGGAAAAGGACACCGAATCCCTGATTCACTATAGGCAGAGGCTAGATGAAGAGCTGGGAGATTATTTGGCTCGGTTAAGGAGGAGGTTGGGATGGTAACCAACTTAGACAAGGTCAAGGCAGCTAGACTCGACCCTATGAAAGATAAAAAAACTCTGATATTCACTTTATGGTATTCCTCCTAAGTCTTTGAATGATAATTATTTGAGAGGGGAAAGTATCCGAAGAAAGATGAAATCTATCGGGTAAGGAGAGTCGATGGGATGATCACGAGAGGGAAAAAAGAATGACAAAAGTGAGTCCAGCCGAGAGTACAGTCATGATCGCAGAGGTGATCGAATGGATAGAGATAATGGTGTCGAACGAAGGCGATATAGAGATAATACGATGTTCACTCCTTTGAATGCACCAATCTCAAAGATTCTCTACGAGATTAAAGGGAAGCTGGGTTTTGTTTGCCCGGCCAGATTGAAAATTCCTGATTACAAAAAGAATGGAGACAAATACTGTGATTACCATCGGGATAAGGGGAACAACATTGATGAGTGCTACCATTTGAAGAAGTTAATAGATGATTAAGGCTAGGGAGTTGAACCAGTTTATTGAGGACCTGAGGTAAGAGCTGGGTTCGAAAGATAATAAAGATAAAGAGCCCGAGGATAGAGAGAGGTATAGGGGAAAAGTCAGAACTATTACTGGTGGGAGCACCATGGATCAGGACTGCAAGATAGCTAAGAAGAACTATGTTTCCCAGGTGTATAATATGTACCTGTTCAATTCGTCTAAGCAGCCCATGCCCATCACTTTCACCGAGGATGACTACTATGATGTAATATGACTGCACGAGGACCCGTTTATAATCAATATTGTGATCGGTCAAAATAAGATTTGGAAGGTGCTAGTTGATAGAGGAAGTTCGGTGAACATTCTGTACAGTCGGACCTACACCAAGATGAACCTTGGGGGAGAACAGCTAGAGCCCTGCCACGAAGCCCCACTATATGGGTTCGGAAATCAATCGATGTCGATCGAAGGTACAATCATTTTTCTGTTCTTTTAGGTAAAGCACCATATACTGTTGAAAATCAAGTGAAATACTATATCGTTCAGGTAGAAAGTCCGTACAATGGGATTCTGAGGGAGCCGACACTTACAACCTTCCAAGTAGTTCATCAGTCCCCCACATGAAGCTGAAGTTCCCAACTAGCAGGGCATCAGGGAAATGAGGGGAGACCAAAAGACAGCTAGGATCATAATGCTTGAGGACCTGGAGAAGGATTAAGAATATAAAGCGCCTGAAGGAAGTAAGCGAAAGCGCGTCGATAGCGGAACCAGTGGTAGTGAAAGACGATGAATAGAGTTGGAAATGTTTGGGGCTGATTTATCTAGCTAGATTACCAAACCCGCGATCAAAACCGAAGAAGTGGAATTTTATATTAGTTGTTCTAGAAAAAGGGTTCGGATAGAGAAAAACATGGAACCCGAACTGAAGAAGAAAGTGATAGATGTGGTGAGGCAGTACCATGATGTTTTCTCCAAGGGGCACGAAGATATGCCTAATTGGGATACTAGGACGGAAAAACACTTCTTGAATGTTAAGCCCGAGGCCAAGCCTATCATGCAACAAAAGATAAATTTCTCCTTGGAGAGGCAAAAAATCATTGAGGATAAATTTGAGAAATTGTTAGAGGCCAAGTTTATTGAAGAGTTTGAATATCCCGACTGATTGGTCAACTTTGGTGGTAGTGAAGAAATCTAACAATAAGTGAAGAATGTGTGCGGATTATACATACCTCAATAAGCATGCCCGAAGGATTATTATCCCCTGCAGAGCATAGATTAACTCATTGACGCTACTTCGGGCTATCAGGTACTCAGCTTCCTTGATGCTTTTTCAGGGTACCATCAAATTACAATGAATGCCAAGGATATTCCTAAGACAACATTTATCATCCTGAAGGGCACCTACGTACATTAAAATGCCCTTCGACTTGAAGAATACATGGGCCACATTCCATAGAGTGGTCGACAAAATTTTTGCCAAATAGACTTGAAGAAAATATGGAATGTTATATGGATGACATGATTGTCAAGTCATTCAAAGACCATGCCGAGGATTTGAAGGAGTGCTTCGAGATATTGAAAAGTAATAACATGAAGATAAATCCAAACAAATGCTGGGAAGTTTATGAGGTACATGGTCAATGCCCGTGAGATAGAAGCGAATCCCGAGAAGATACATGTAATTATTGATACGAAAGCGCCAAAGACAATCTGAGACATTCGGAAACTGACTGGCCGACTAGCTGCTCTGAGGAGATTCATATCAAGGTCACCTGAGAAAGAACTTCCATTCTTTGAGGTGCTTCAGAGGTCGAAAATTTTTGAGTGGGGACCGAATTGTCAAAACACGTATGAAGAGGTACAAGATATCTCACTAAGGCCCCACTCCTAATGACACCTGATTCGAATTAGTGACCAAATGCTACGAGTAGTGTTATTTAAAGAGCATGAAAAGAATCAACATCAGTGTTTTATGTATCCCACATGTTGAAGGATGTGGAGACCATATATCTGAATGCCGAGAAGTTTGCATATAAATTGGTAATGGCTTAGGGAATTGGCTACTTCCATGCCGACTAAGCAAGGTATTTTCAAGTCGGAGACTTGGTACTAAGGGAATTGGCTACTTCCATGCCGACTAAACAAGAAAACCTTTACATTAATTAGGAACGACCTTATACAGTAATTGAAGTTATTCGGTCGGGCATATACAAGCTTGCTGAATCGGATGGCAACCCAATTTAAGAACACTTAGCATGCTCTCGCCTTCGAAAATACTACCAGTAAGGTCGTCTGAACCCTATCTAGTCATTTGTTTCTTCAGTTATATTAAGTATGAATTAGTTTCCACTTTATTTCTGCAATGTATTTTCAATTTCCCAAAGACAAAGCATGTGTAATTTTGATTATGTTCGAATATCAATGAAAAGCACTTGCTCACATTTATAGTCTTTATTTCACATTAGTTGTTAAGCACATAGATTTAGAGATGAGTACATCACCCAAGTATAATAGTTACACTCATCGCATTTGTTCGGATTAAAATCTTGACCTTAGTGCATGTGTAATAGTAATACTTGGGGAAATACTTATCTAGGGGAGCCGTCCGAAGAAGATAAGACACTTGCTCAAAGTTTGGAATAAAAACATATATTTTTATCTTCTACGATCTTACAAGTCTTTAAGTTACTAAACATTTACCTTCTGGACTACCTAATTAGGCAAATCCCGAAGGAAATCTACTTAGTCCCTTCAATACTTGGGGTGACTAAGGTAGTTGTGAATTCTAACTTGCTAAGGTTAAGTAAAACCGAATTTGCAAGTTCTAAAGGCCGAAGAAAGCATTCTACTACAAGTAAATGCTAAGGCGGATTATCACGCTAAGTTTGAGTTGAAAACTGAAGAAGCACAATATAAGCCGAATGAAGCATATACTATGACTCTGAAAGAAAATTAAAACTACGCCAAGGCAAAACATAATAAGCCAAATAGACGTTCGAAAGTAAAAATGATGATAAGGTCATTTACAATTATGCTAAGGTGACAAAATTCTAAAGATGCATAAAATAGATTAAGGAAAAGCATAAATAAAGCCCAAAGACAAACTTTAAATAACATCCGGAGGCAGCAGATGAAAAGAGCCTGAAGACAGCAAGTGTGAGAGTCTGAAGGCTGAGTTTACATCACAAATTAGAATCAGAATTAAATCTAATCAGACAAGTCTTCGTCCGGGTCAGAGGAGATAACAAGAGGCTCGTCAGGATCCGTCCAAAACATAATAAGCCAAAGAGACGTTAGAAAGTAAAAATGATGTTAAGGCCATTTACAATTATGCTAAGGTGAACAAAATTCTAAAGATGCATAAAATAGATTAAGGAAAAGCATAAATAAAGCCCAAAGACAAACTTTAAATAACGTCCAAAGGCAGCAAATGAAAAGAGCCCGAAGACCGCAAATGTGAGAGTCTGATGGCTGAGTTCACATCACAAATTAGAATCAGAATTAAATCTAATCAGACAAGTCTTCGTCCGGGTCGGAGGAGATAACAAGAGGCTCGTCAGGATCCGTCGAAGACATAATAAGCCAAAGAGACATTCGAAAGTAAAAATGATGCTAAGGCCATTTACAATTATGCTAAGGTGAACAAAATTCTAAAGATGCATAAAATAGATTAAGGAAAAACATAAATAAAGCCCAAAGATAAACTTTAAATAACGTCCGAAGGCAGCAAATGAAAAGAGCCCGAAGACAGGAAATGTGAGAATCCGAAGGCTGAGTTTACATCACAAATTAGAATTAGAATTAAATCTAATCAGACAAGTCTTCGTCCGGGTCGGAGGAGATAACAAGAGGCTCGTCAGAATCCGTCCAACCAACCGAGTCAGTCATGCCCTCTTGTAAGATAAACTTGTGATCGAAGCCAAGAGCATGAGCTTTCGTGACCACCTCGTCGAAGCCCATCTGGAAGCACAGCTCCCCGGTAAGCTCCGGGATCTTCTTTTCGTTACAACTCTGCTTCCGGGAAACCTTCCATTGGGCATTCCTCCTGTCGAGCCGGCGAACAGCGTCCATGTCTGTCTTCATGTTTTCTTTATTGGTCTTAAGAGCCACAGCCTGACCCAACAAGACCTCCAGCTCCCTCTAGACTCTTTGTATTTCCTTCTCGGCCCGGATAGCCCGAATCTACAGCTGCTGCACCTGCCTCATTTGGATTTGCATGCCCTGCACCTTGTTAGTGACGGTCGCAGCCTAGGGAACAACCTGAAAATTAATACAAGGAAAATGTGTCAGACCGAGGGAAGGACTTAAAAAAAAGAGAAGGAAAAATTGACAATGTGATATGGTTCATGGTTTGTTTACTATTGATAGAAGGGTCAGCATCTCCGTGCAGACGATTATGGGACTGAAGGAAGCATAGGTCGGGACATCAGCTAGAAGCATGAGCCTTACAAAGGTCATGCCTGACCTCCCTCGCTATATCTGGGATTCGGTTTACAACCGAATCAGTAGACAAAACACCCATCTCGAGCTTGGATTCTCTCCTTCTGGTCGGGAACGCTTGCGAAGGAGTGGGAGAAGACTGTTACTTGGTAGCTAGAATCCTCTCACATTGCTCGCTATCGGACCTTGCTTGCCATCGAGAGAACAGTTGGAGGCATTTGCCTTATAAGCAGCAGCTAGTTGCTCAGCCGCCAGCTTCTCCACCCCCTTCTTCTTCTTCCTTTCGACTAGTTCTTGGAGAGTAGACACTAATAAAAGAATACAAGTCAAATATAGGAGATATAGCCGATGCAACTAAATGTATTCGAGAGGTACCGAAGATAAGCAGAAGAAAAAATGAAAACAGCAAAAGAGAAGTTAAGGGGCAGAAATTTTGTTACCATTATCCTAGAGGGAAAATGGCCAGGTCTCATCACGACTCTGAATTACCGATAGATGAGGTTCATCCAGGTTGTAGAGATTCTCCTAGTCAAGCACCTCTTTGGGAATCAGTTCGGGCATAACTACCTTGTTCACCGAATCAACCTCTCGCCAAACCGAATGGTTTTTGACCTTCAGACCACTCAGGAAAAACCATTCTCATGGCTTTCTTTATTGTTGGAGTTAGTGGCTGACCAGTTTGCCCGACCTGTTCTCTGGGCGATAGTGTAAAATCCATTGTTCTTCGGGTGCTTCCGCAAGTCGTAATAAAACTAGAACAATGGAGTACTTGGCATCATTCTCACTTTCAGGTAACGATTTTAGAAGTTATTGATGTGGAAGAACCCATTCTGGTCCATTTGCCCCAGGGCGATGCCCATTTCCACAAACAGATCCTTTAGAATAGGTAACATGGGTACCAGGAATCCACATTTGGAGGCGGCTTCAGAGATACCTGTAGTTATGCCCCCATAGCTTTCCGGCACTGGGGGAGTGAAATGTAATGACCCGAATTTTCAGAATTTATTATGATTATTTGAACATTTTTATGTGATTTTTCCAAGATGAAAAGAATAAAATTGGGTATATTTTATTCATGTTTGATTAGTTTGTGTCCTTAAATGGATCAATATGCTAATTTATGGTTCGGTATCGATCCCTACCAGTATCGTGAAAGTATTTAATTACTTTTATTATTTTCAAAGTTTTATTGAAAGTCGATCTTTTCACCATACCTGTAAATTGAGTTCATATTTTTATTTTAAGGATTGAGTGGATATTTTTATCCACGTCCAAAATTATATCCGATATTTCATCCGGTTTCAAAATTTTATATGTTTAAATTATTAAAATATTCCAAAATGTGGAATTTTCCCAATTTTGATAAATTTGGAATTTTCAGAATATTTGAATTTTTTTAAAATGTTTGATTTGGAAGTTAAATTTTATGGTTTTACCGGTATTATATTTGGGTCAAGCGATATCGGGTTAATTATGAAAATATTCAAAAAAAGGTATTTTACGACTGTTTTATTATGTGTTAAATAAAATTATACGTGTTTTATTCCAGTTCAATGCATTTCCATCATTATATGTTATGTGTCCTTCGGTATTCGGAGTGATGTGCCATATAATTATTTTTAATTTAGGAAATATTTTGGTTTCCAAATATATATCAGACCGAACCCCTATCAAGATTTTAGAGCCCATAAAATTCGTACTTTTATTTTTATGAAATCAAGGGTCTTTCAAATATTTTATATTTTTCCATTTTTCAAAAGTTCGTAATTTTTGGGGAATTTTGGCCTATTTGTTGTATTTATTTAAAAATAATGTTTTTAAAATTATTCCCTATTAGTTATAAATTTTGTGGCTAATTATTCTAATTAAGAGTTAAAAACACCCTTTAATGATATTCGTGTTATCTTTTTGTTAACAAAAATAAAATTTTAATTATTAATAATTTTGATAAAAATCAGTTATTATTAAGAATTTTCAGAAAATCAAAAAATCCTCTAAAGTTTTGACTGTTCTTGCGGATCAAAGCCTTTTCTGAGGTGTTTCTGGTGTCTGAATCAGGATTTCAAGTAACCAAAACACTTAGAATTCCATTCTCTACCTGAATTCTTCATCAAAATCTTTTGAAGGTAAATTTTCGAATTTGTCATATATGAAGGCTCAAACCCAGTTCTCCCATACTCATAGTTATACACACACGGGAACTCAAAACGTACATGCGAACCAAAATACACAAGTACTAATAAACAAAACTCAGATGAAAAGATGAACAAGAAGACTTATTATTTTCAGAAGTTAGAGATGAATGAAGATGGCTTGGGATGGGACTGCTTGTCTGAGTTTGCTTGAAGGAGAAAACGGGACAACCGTGTATTTGCAAGAGTTTATGAAAGTATTTTGAAAGCGTAAAAAAGTAAAATGAGGGAGAAATGTGTTTTTATATAGAGATGTGATGGCAATGACGTTTGGGCAACGAAACGTTTAGGGTTCAAGGGCCAGGATGGAAGCACAAATCTCGAAGTCTGCAATTGTAATCATTAATGGAGGCACGACTGTTCAAGCATCTTTGGAGTGACAAGACTTCCCGGATTAAGCCGAAGAACGAAGATCCACAAGTTATCCAAAAGATGAGCCTGAGTAGTGTGCTTCACCCAGACTACGTCCGTACAAAGCTCATGGACGTGTCAGAGGCCCACTTTGTATGCCCTTTCGGCCCATCAAGGATGTCCGATCGAAGATCCAAATCAAAGGCCCAAAGGAAATGTGATCCACACCGAAGAGAGACCCAATTGCTTCAGCCCAATCAGGTCGTAGCTGTTGGTCGAGTCCGAAGCAGACGGAGCAACGTGGGGCACGATCTCCTCAATGGGTACCTTTAGAAATCTCTAAACCGAAATGAAAAAGAGGAAAGTTGAATTATATTCATCGTTTAAGTTCTATCTTATTCAATTCATACACAATTTGCATACTATGAGCACTTGTACGTTCCACTTACTACCAAGAACCAGTTAACTTATTCCCAATGGACAGGAATGAAAAAACTTTTTATACAACTAACTTTATTTAGTATGCGTCTTCTAAAAAAACTTTTTACTTTTTAAAAAATAATTATACAACTAACTTTATTTAGTATGCGTCTTTTAGAAGAAAAAAACTTTATAAGTATGCGTTTTTTTCAAAAAATAGGTAGTAAAATGGGTTGAATTGATATTGATTTGTTTGATTTTTTCGGGATTATTTTATTTTTATTTTCAGATTTCAAAGTTTTATTATCTAAATTTATGGAAATATATTTGCATGTTCTTTCGTTAGACAATAAATTTTATGAAAAAAGTTTCTTCATTACATATATTCTATTTCGATATAATTTATCTAGGAAGTTACCGATGATAAAAAATTTAAATTAATTTACTTATTTTGTCTTCATTTATATTCTGATTCTTATGATCTTAAATAGAGATGTTCGAAAAATTCGAAACCCGAAATCCGATACGATCCAATTCGGAAAAAAGCCCGAAAAGCTCGATCCTGAAAAAAGCCTGGCCCGCGGACCTTAAACGGACCTCCTTTTTTCTTGAAAATTTGGTCCGATCCGGACCGAAATCCGGAAAATCCGGATGAAAGCCCGTATATAAAAAAACACGGATAAAAGTCTGATCTAAAAAAACCCAGATAAAAGCCTAGTTCGGCCCGCATAAAAGCGCGGATAAAAATCCGATTTTTTATATAAATTTTAATAATATACAATATATTTGGTAAATTTTTAAACGCTATACTGTACAATTAGAAGTAATTAAAGTATATTTGATTGGTTTGTCGATCTGTTATAGTAAATAACAACAGTTAGAAATTTGGTCAAAAAGTCGTTGAATGTAATATTAAAAAATGAAAATCGTTGAATGTAATATTAAATAATATTATTTTTTTGGGGTATCTGAACTACTCTATCTCTCGTAATTAGAGATATTATTTTCTTTGGTACCAAAATAATTCACATATCGAGTCACATATATAAACTAATATTCAATATATAATTAAAAAAATATCAGGATAAATGTCCGGTTCGGCCTGATCCGGCCCAGCCCGCGGACCTAAAATATGTCTCATATTTCAGAGGAGCCCGGCCAGGCCCAACCAGATTTTTAAAAATACCAGATACAATCCGTATAAAAAAAAATCCGAATTTTTTAAATTCAGATAAAACCCGCCCGACTGGCTTTTTGTCAATCTCTGATCTTAAACCATCCGATAAATATGATTATAGCCCGTGCTACGCATACGGTATTTTAAAAATTATTTAATTTAATTATATCATATTATTATAGTAATTAATATAATAAAATAAATTTTTTAAGATCAAATAGTTTAAGTATGAAATAAAGAATTTTTTATACAACAAATTTTTAATTTTATATGCTATTGTTAATACATTTAAAAATTAGTTTAATAAGATATTTTATTATACTGTATACGTTATGGGACAATATATTAAATAACTTACCAAAATCAAAGTTCACTTAAATTTTTATTTATCAGGTTACCATAATTATCACATTCTCGTTAATGATGTTTATAAATTGTATATAACTATTCCATAACTGAAATGGGTCAAATAACTATATGTATCATACACAAACCTTAAGTTTAATTTTTTATCGAGCCAAAATATGAATACCATGAGGAATGAGTTATCCAGTAATTTATAATATATAGATTACGCCTGCCGATATTCGATTACTAAACCTTTCGGAACCAAACGACTCGTCCAATAAATTTGTTGTCTTGGGGAACTCTTAATCTTGATACGGAATCCTCACCTCCCTGTCGAACTCGAACACAATCTTCTAGTGCCCCCGGAACTTTCCCACTTATTCAATTTGTTTCACTCCCGTGTTTGCTCACAAAATGTTTGATAAAATGCGCAGCTGATTTGTATCTGTTCAAACTTTTCTGTTTACTCGATGTTTATATATATGGCCATGGTAATTTCACCTTTACCACAACTTGTGCATATTCACAAGTCTGTCATTGCCCTCAAATCAGACTTTCTCCCAGTGCCCATCTTTTCTACTAAGGTCAATGTGGGAAATAGAAGATTCTGTAACAACATTAAGACAAAGAAATGTCAAGAGAATTGTTATTCTCGTTGTACAATTGTTTCGGCTCTTAAGCATGTTAAAGACCCATCTTTAGACAAGAATGTAGAGAAGCAAAACAAGCTTAGGTTTGTACAAAAACTTAAAACACTATTGCTTTCAAAACCTAAGCATTTTATGCATCTCAATGACCTATGTAAGTGTAGGTCTTATTTAGCGGTTTCTAAGCCCAAATCCATTATTTCTATGATTCATCGCTACCCGACTATCTTTGAGCTGTTTTGGATTCCAATGCCTTCTACGCCTCTCAATGCTACAAAGCCACTTACTCAACTTTGTGTACGTTTAACCCCGGAGGCAACAGCCCTTGCCAAACAAGAAAGTAAGCTCAAGTCTGATATGGCTGTTTCTTTCGCTTTGAAATTACAGAAACTTTTAATGCTTTCGTTGCATCACCGACTTCTCTTAGCGAAGCTCGTTCACCTTGCCCCGGACCTTGGTCTTCCTATTGATTTTCGGACTCGTCTCTGTAATGAACATCCAGACCGCTTTAAGACTGTAGACACTTCGTATGGCCGTGCTCTTGAGCTTGTGTTGTGGGACTCGCAGTTGGCCAAACGTATGCCATCAACAGAGTTGGTTAAACCTAATGATTTAATAGTGGACAGACCCTTAAAATTCAATCACTTGAGACTTCGGAGAAAGGGTTTTAATGTGAAGAGGCGTCACCAAGAGTTTCTGATGAAGTTTGAAGAATTCACGGATGTATGCCCGTATAATACAAAAGTGGGAGATCTGGAAAAAGAGTCACTGAGAGCCGAAAAGAGAGCTTGTGATGTAGTGAGGGAGGTGTTAGGAATGACGGTTGAGAAGAGGACCTTGGTTGACCATTTGACACACTTCAGGAGGGATTTTGGGCTTCCTAACAAGTTGAGGGGTTTGCTGGTAAGACATCCCGAGTTGTTTTATGTGAGCTTGAAAGGTCAGCGGGACTCTGTTTTTTTAGTAGAAAGCTATGATGACAAGGGTGTACTTTTGGAGAGGGATGCAACAATGGTGACAAAAGAACTATTGCTGGATTTGGTTAATGAAGGGAAGAGGATGAGGCGAGAGAGGAGGAGAAAGGCTGACATCACTAACAGTCATACTGATCACCAACAAGTGGAAGTTGACGATGCAGACGATGCAGACGATGTACCTGATGAGTATGGGGATGATTTAGATAATTTGTTCAAGTCCGATGATGATTATGGTGCTGAGAGCAATGATGATGAGAATGAGAGGGACGCGTTTTTTGAGATGAACAAGAAAGGTGAGCTTTGGACTGCCAAGGTAGATTTTTCCCTTAAAATTGAGAATAGTGGAAATTTGGAGCCTTGGTGAGATATCAGGTATTCAGGTAGTATGCACCTTTTAGAAGTATCTCTCTGGTTCTAAAGCAGTTCACCTGCACTAGAACTTAATTCATGTTGCACAAGAGGAAAAAGTGCCTTGATCACTTGTAAATAATTGTATCTTTTTAATGGCACGAAATACAGTAATTTCTGTTTAAGTTAATAAATTTATTTCTTTATTAAATGGTGTTGTGTTGTATGCACGCTTCTGTAACATTTTCGAACTTTTGATTTGTAACTTGAGGATTTTTCTATATAAGAATTTGTCCTATAGTGTAGTGGTTCAGCTTGTTAATTTTGTAGTGCTTTATAAGTTGTTCAATTTGCAGTTGTTTCACAACTTTTATTTACTCAAGCAATAAGTTATTTAGTGACGAAGAGCGAGAGATTGAAGTTGCCTTGACTTTTTTATATTCAACACATTCACGCATGATCTTGTTTTTTTTGACAAGATCGAAATCTCGGGTTCCTCCTCCCATAGAAGGTGGGAGAGAGATTCCATACAACCAAGAGATTATTATGAAGACATACGTCTTCATAACAAACTCTATACGAATTATTTGCCTAGTTTAACAAATACTAGGTATGCTGCAATTAATTTTTCATGCTAGCTTCACCTATTGAAAGTTGAAATCACTGCAGGCCAATGTTTTACCTTCTAAGCTACAAGTTTATTATGATACCGAATGTTGCCCATAGATATGCAATTATGAAGAAATACACATAAAATAGAAGACGACAAGGAACTTGACTCTGAGAATGTTGCCCATAAATATGTAATTATGGAGAAATACACATAAAATAGAAGACGACAAGGGACTTGACTCTGAGGCAGATTGCTCACTGTTTAGTTCAACGTACATATGCGAGGTCAAGGCTATGATGGTGCTTCAAATATGCGAGAACAATTTCATGAATTAAAGTCTCTAATTTTACAAGAAAATTCTTTTGCTTAGTATGTTCATTGTTTTGCTCATAAACTTCAACTGGTAGTAGTTGTCGTTGCCAAAGGTAATCGAGTTGTTAGCGATTTCTTTGGTCTCATTAACTTGATTGTGAACATGAGTGGATCATCTTGTAAAAGGGTTGACCAACTTCGACAAAGTCATCATGATCGAATAATTGAACGCCTTGAAATCGGAGAAATTCCAAGTGGGAGAGGTAAAAATCAAGAAACAGGATTAGCAAGACTGGGTGATACTAGACGGGGATCACACTACATAATGTTGTTACGTTTACATTCAACGTGGCCCTCAATGATAGAAGTTCTTGAAAAATATTTTTGATGATAGGAATAATAGTGAAACACGAGGTATGTCTAAAATATTATTGATTAGAATGGAAAGTTATGACTTTGTGTTTATCTTTCACTTGATGAAACAGATATTGGGCTACACATACGATTTGTCAAATTTGCTACAACAAAAAGATCAAAATATTGTACAAGCTATGCATTTGCTTAAAAATGTAAAGGAGCAACTAAGAGATTTTCGAGAGAGAAGTTGGGATATCTTTGTAGATGAGGTCAACTCTTTTTGTGAGGTAACTTACCAAGTTCATTTTAATTATATTCTTCTTATTATATTAAATCTTTACTAATATTAGTATTTATCATTTACAATTTACATTGTTGATCTAATTTCACAAGAGTTGAATAACCGGTTTCCGAAACAAGTACATACTTTTTGTAGCTTTTCTTGATTCCAGAAATACATATTCTGCCTTTGATGTTGATAAACTAGTACATCTTGCTAATCTTTATCTGGAAGTTTTTCATGGACAAAACTTCTCATAATTTGCAGTCAATCAGACATGTACTTTTATGATGTCAAGAAAAGTCAAGAATTTTCTAGCATCGGAGATTTGGGAACTCTTGCAAAGAAAATGGTTGCAACCTAGAAGTCTTGCACATATTCATTAGTGTATCGCTTGATTGAATTAGCATTACTTCTACCCGCAGCAATTGCTTCTGTTGCAAAAGTATTTTCTGCAATGAGTATTGTCAAGACTGATTTGCGAAATCGAATGGGAGATGAATGGATGAATGATAGTTTGGTGGTATACATCGAGAAATATGTATTTGTAAAGATCGATCATGAATTGATTTTGGAACGTTTTCGAAAGATAGCATCTCGAAGAATTCAATTATCTCCTCGTGATAGTTTATAAAAGATGTTAAGAATTATTATGTACTCCCTCCGTCCCTTTTTAGTTGTCACATTTGACTGTTGAACCAGTCAAATTGACTAAAGTTTGACTGAAATTTATAAATATTCTATAATTGAAAAAAATAAAAAAATTATATCATCGGAAAGTACATTTAATCTATTTTTATATATAATTTTCAGTTGTTTTAAATAATATAAAAGAAACTTTTAATCTTTGGTCAAAGATTAGTCAATTTGACCGATAAAAAAGAAAATGTGACAACTAAAAAGGGACGGATGGAGTATTTGAGAACTTTAAGACTTTTGTAATATTTTTTTTATTAATGAACCTCCCTCATAATCCGGGATACGCCACTGACTGTAGAGCATAGGAGTCGGTGAGCTCCAAGTTCTTTTCTCTGCAGCTCTTGAGAAATATAGCTGAATGTTACTTCTCATAACATCTGCATACATACATGTTCATTGTTCAGAAGTGTAATTCCTATATATGAAACTACAACGTAGTCAGGAAAATGCAGGAGGAATGAGCTTATGAGCCATTGCCTTCCACACAATAATATCATTTTGAGTAAGTAGCTACTGCGCACAAGAACGCCTTGTGCATTATTATACAACTGCAATCTTATACGAATTAAAATATCAATTTTAAGGACACCTAAACACTGCCTCCTAGCAGAGAATCCTGAATAGCTAGATACATTTACATAAATCAACTGTTCGTGACTGGAAAATACTTGTCAACCACTGCATGGTACTCTGTGGCTGCGCTCTTTTCTTTCTCCAGAACCGAATGGCATCATTATAATTTTCGTTTCGTATTTTTTCTGTGGCTGCCTTCCAGTCGTACTTCTCCATTTCCTCTCGTGCAGCTTTTCCAATAGTTTCTCTTAACACTGAGTTGTTCAGAAGTGGTTCCAATTTGCTTAAGCAGTCATCGATGTCTCCAGGATTGAAGAGATAACCAGTCTTATCTTGCAGATTGTAAGGAATGATATCAGGGATGCCTCCAGCCCGGGCAGCCACTACAGGAAGTCCAGAGGACATTGCTTCCAAGACGACATTCCCTAATGTCTCAGATTCCGAAGGAATTAGGAAAACATCTCCACTAGCAAATGCCTGGAAGAGCTCCTCTCCTTGTAAGATACCAGTAAATACAGCAGGCATGCCGGAAAATAATTTTTCCAGCTCAGCCCTGATATAGAAACACAATAAATTTGATAAGTATAGAAGTTGATTTGTTTGACAACTCTTATTAATAAAAGGGGAAAAGGGAGTTCCAATAACTGAGCAAACTTTATCAAAACTGGCAACAAAATTTTCAATTATTCGGTAAGATAGGTGGATATAAAAGGATAAGTAAGAAAAAAAGGAAACAGGGATGGTAAGAAGAAAGGACACAGGGATGAGGGTGCGGAGATACATGAATTCGGCAAATAAAATAATAAGGGTATTCGGGTGCCGGGATATGCCACATATATTAATATTATAAATATATATTTGATATTATGAATGATGGAATTCATTAATAAAACTAATAGTTTTAAGCAAATTGAATCAAACACATAATATAAGCATCTAAAATACAAGAACTTTAACCAGAATCACTAATGTTTTTAGTACAAATTGTAAAAAAAGATGAATTTTAATTGAGAATTTTGAGTATTTGAGAATCTCCAAGAATCCGAGTATCTGATACGAGGGTGCGTGGGGGCACTGGAATTCTTTGGACGACCGAAGAATCCATGCTTCTAGAGGAAAAGTCTCTGATAAAAGACATCAATCTAAATTTTATTTACAGATTTAATTTTCAAAATGCACCAACCATCATGATGGATAACATTTTTCTGGTTGCTTGGTGGTCGATAATTATACGTAGAAACTGATAATATGATGCCTACTCATCATTTTCCCCATAAACTTACCTCAGCAGCCTTACTAGTAAGTGTTTAAGTGTTTCCATGTTTTGTATCCATTTTCAGCTAACTTTAATCTCAGACTTAGAAATCAACAACTGATAGGATATAAGTTGTGTAAAAGTATAGAGTTCCAGAACGAATAAATGCAACTGAAGATGTTCATATCTCTAAACATCAGAAACGCTTACCTATATGGTCCATCTCCTATGAAAGCAATCCGGGCTTCTGGAAGCCTATCCATTACCCTGTAACATCACACATCTCAGTATTAAAGTTGACTACTCGATCATTCTGTCTCTTGCTCATACTGTTTGCAAATAAAAAAATGAAAAAAAAAATTTATTTATCTTTTAGCATGTATATTTCACATTAGTAAAAATGACCATGAACACGGTTGTGTACAATTAAATATTGAGTCGTTAAATTTAGAATCTCTCACGAGGTTCTTATATTGCACAAGTTGAAAGGTTCTTATAGTAGTACGGGATTAAAGATACTTGTGTACAAAATTCAAGAAAATTAATATGTTTTGCAACATGAGGGTGACCCAGGTAATTTCTCCGGTAGAAGAGCAATACCTTTTGAGAAAATCCAAATTCTTCTCCACTCCTAGGCGCCCAACATGAACAATCAAAGGTCTCTCCGGTTCACCATTGCTGATTAAAAAGAAAGACTTAAGCCTTTATAGAACAGTCAATATCACCCGAGATGGAAATGATAACAGTTATTATTGTTGTTATTATTATTATTTTCACCTTAAACGTAATTTCATGTTATGAGAACGATAGATTGGGTTGAAGGTTTTAGAGTCAACACCCTTGTTCCAGACACGTATCTTGTTAGCTGAAACAATAAGCAAAAAACGTATAAGCAATTTACTGTAAACATACTCTAGAGCATAGGTGCGAAGTTCTTAGTTCAGCATTTATTGGAAACATGATACTATTAACTAGTACGAACTGTGAGCTTTGATGTTTACGCTATCTTGCCAATGATGTCACTTGCAGAGACTTACAAGCTTAACAAAATAAATAAAAGGACTAGAATGCTATATTTTTACCTGCTGTCACCCCAGCTTTCTCCAAGTCCTTGGCAATGGCAGCTGATGGAACCAATGTAAGATCAGCTGCTCCATGTAAAAACCCTGTACAGTAACACCACCCTGTTATATTATGGCAGGCCATGCACACTTAATATAATTACATATGACAATAGAAAAGATTCACGTACTTATGATCCACCACATTGGTGGGACCAGCCAACTGAAGGTGTATCTTGGTATGTAGCTGGAGATAAGAACAAGAATTAGGCTCCGAAGAGAAAACATTTGGCATATATTATAGAGGTATGACATTGCAAATTAGAATAACATTTGTCGAAAGATGCTACCCTTTTCTGAACATGTAAATAAATAAATCAATAAGAGTTATATCTATGCAGTCTTTCTGAGGGTACTTGTACATTTTTGCAATCAAAGCCTTCAAGAAAATTACCAACAACTGAACTTACGCTGGGAGATGTGTATGATACGACATGAGTATGGGAACAGACAATAGTTTTGCAATGGTAAGAGCACCAAATACCTAGAACACAGATGTATATCTGTCATTAATGCAAACCAGACTAGAATATTTGTCATGATGAGCGATTATGGAGAAAGAAAAAGAAGAGTAGAAAAATTACCATGACACCAGGGGATGTTGCGTGGATTATCTCAGGCTTAAATTCTGAAACTTTGGAAATTATTCTAGGGCTGAGCGCTAGGGAAAGTGGTACCTTTTCATAACGTGGACAGGGGAAGCTGCAAAGTAGAACCGAGAATCAATAGCTGGCACATCTTAATGCTAGTAAGATAACTAATGATTTAGAACACACAGTTGGTTATAATTGCTGTTAACATTTCATCATTATAACCTGAGTGATCCTACAAGTTGTGCTCCATGAAATTCGTCTGGAACTCCGCCATCAGTTGTCACAACCATCACCTATACCATCTCATATAACAATTATTGTTCAGGTAAGTAATATTATGCAAACTATAATCCAAGGATTTCAACTTTTTTACCTAATTATTGTCGACATTGATAACTAAATTGGAACAAAAACACAGCAATTCTGTTGTGTAATAGACATAGAGTTCCATCACCATCATCCAACCCCACCCTCCAACTGCATATAATATTGTTCTTCCTTACAATATCTCTATTAAACAAAAAAAAAAAAAACAACCTATGAATTAAGCTTGTAACTAGGTCAAGCTCTAGTTACCATTGATGGGATTAAAGAGGTTCGGTCCAGAAAATAGTAATGTTGCTGGTGAATGACTAGTACAGTGCAAAAGGCGGTTACCAAGTTGAAAATGTAAAAAAATAAAAGATGTACCTCATTCCCCATTTGACGTAGATATTTGATGAAGTTTTGGAATCTGGTTTTATAACCAGACACATAGCTGCAAATTCCAGAATAGGCAAGTGAAGACTGTAAGACGGCAAAATGGCCACATATTTTACCATTGAAGTTGTGATAACGTTCATATCAAGGGAAGACTGTATAGCACAAGAATAAGGGATTGTTATAGCATTAATTACTTTTTTTTTTATGTTGAAAAGAATAAGCTGTGGAATGTTGTTGACTACCACCTGCCACAATTGTCTTAATATTCAGATGAGGAAACACCGTGAAGTAATTATGACATCTTAATTTACTACTACAAACATTAAGTAAACAACACTACAACAGGATTAGAGTAGGGTCATGATTTAATAATCATCTACACATACAAGTATGTATGTATATATAATTAGATAAATTAATGCACTTACGCAAATGGAGAGGGCTCTATAAAGAGAGCTATACGCAGGGGCCTTGAACTCAACTGCATTTCAGCCTTGCCCTGCTCCCACCTCAACTCTGAATCTGTCATTTTGCTTCTCAATATATAAATATGTTCTATTTCCAACACTACTTAAGGATGGTTTTGAAGGCTGCAATCTTGGATCTTTTTTATTTAAACACTAATGGGTTTCGATCCTAAATAAAAGAAAAACAAGGCTGGCTTATTTTTTGAGTTGATTCAGACAAACAAGCAGCATATATATGTATGTATATGTAGATGAAAGGTGGTATTTGTAGAAATAGCAAGTTTGATCTTTTTAATTTTTTTTTCTGACCAAGTAGTAGGTTTATTGTTGGCTATTATTATCATTTGTTTTGTTTAATGTGTGTAAAATTCGGTGGTTAAAGGGTTATTTATATTTAATAATATGTGCTACTTGAATTACAAATTTTTCTGGACCTCATATTCTTTTCCTCTTCTATGAGGGGTGTGCACGGATCGGGTTGGGCGGGTTGATGAATTTAATCAACCCAAACCAATTAAATCGGGTTAGTAAATTTTCAACTAAACCCATAAAAAATTATTTCGTAACGCAATTCATTTAATACATTTCGGTTTGTTTCGGGTTAATAAATATATGGAATAATTTTTTTGTCAAAAAATAATAAAACTAAAAATGAAAGCTCAAAACAAATTAAAGATATTTCAACAAAATATATATTACAATCATTCATCATCACAAATAGGTCTTAAATATCTAAATTTTAACACATCGAAAGAAGCATAATTAAATAATAAACACATCCCTTAAATCCGAACTAAATCATAACACAAATGAATAATTCATCTAACTACAATAATATCGGGCAATGAGGAAGAGGATCTAGGTTTTGTTTGTTTTGGAGAGAGCAACATTTTCAAATAAATTGTGCAATACGTAGTAATAGACTAATATTAATGGGCTCATGTATTTGACTAGTGGCACATATAGTAGTACTACTGTAGGCATCTATATATTAATTATTTAATTTCCATATTTTTAATCGGATCGGGTTGGATTGAATTGGTCTAAAAATATCGAAACCTATATCTAGGGGTGTACACGGATCGGGTTGGGCGAGCTGAGGGATTTAATCAACCCAACCCAATCAAATCGGGTTTGTAAATTTTCAACCCAACCCATAAAAAATTATTTCGTAACCCAATCCATTTAATACATTTCGGTTTGGATTGGGTTGGATCGTGTTAGTCGAGTTAATAGATATATAGAATTTCAATGATATTCGGACAATGAGGAAGATGATTTTGGAGTTTTTTGTTTTGGAGAGAACATCGCCTTAAAATAAATCGTGCAATATTAGTACT
>PHNY01045268.1:35445-53374 GCA_003724115.2 Anethum foeniculum
CCAGATGATCGTAAATCCACAACAGGTTTTTGTATTTTTCTTGGTGATTCTCTTATTTCATGGAAGAATAAGAAACAAGATGTTGTTTCAAGATCGTCTTCAGAAGCAGAGTATCGTGCCATAGCTTCCACGACTTGTGAGATTGTTTGGTTACGTTGGTTACTTGTAGATTTGGGTGTTAGCCTTTCTCGTCGTACTCCATTATATTGTGATAATAAGAGTGCAATTCATATTGCACGTAATTCAGTATTTCATGAGCGCACTAAACATATTGAGATTGATTGTCATCTTATTCGCCATCATCTGCAGCAAGGTACTATCACATTGCCTTATGTTCCTTCTTCTCTTCAGATTGCTGATATTTTTACAAAGGCTCACTCTATTTCGCGATTTAGTTTCTTGTCTGACAAACTCTCAATGCTCATTGCCGCAGCATCGTGTGTGGGGATGTTAGAATATATATTTATATTATTATATTAAGGGTATTTTTGAAATTCTAGTTTATATTGATTTCCTATATAAGTCAAGACATGTATTATAAACTTCAAGTTGATTATAATAAAATTTTATGTTTCTCTTGTCGTCTATAAAATATAAAACCAGTTAAGTGTAGAACTAGCAGTAACATTATAAGAAAAGCTATTATGGTGAAATCAAATCTTGTGTGGTGGTTGTATTCTTATGCCAACCTCCAGACCTCAAAAACAACAATTTCAACCAAACCATTACTGCTTTTGAATGGCTCCACCACCACTGTTTTCATTTTCTACCTAGAAAACTTATGTTTCTTATTATTCATGTTCATCATATATTCCCCTGCCCCAACTTTTCCACTAGATATAATCCACACTAATGTTTCAATATTAGTGTGCTAATGTCATTCACTCACTAATAAATATATCTGGTCGGTCCCAAAATTAAGTGCCAAATGAAACTATGGTGGTCTATGGATACCAAATGTTTTGGTATTTTAATTATTTAGTTATCAGCCGACTTAGAAATAACCTAGTGTCACTCTTTTATAACTACACCTTACAAATTTCATAGAAGACGTGCTAAGTGGTTGACTGCACAAATTACAATCGACCATCAACCGGACTAAAACTCTCAACACCCACAAAAACTGTAAATTGAATTAATACCCCTAGAGATTATCCATTTTAAGATTTAATTATATCCGTTATAGCCTCCACAACAATTTGATTCTTCAAGATTATCTTTAATTAAGGGTGTTACCTGTACCAAGATTACCATTCACACACACACACACACAATTAATAATCAGAGTTACTTACAAGACTTGAGATGATTTACTGAGTAAGTAGCAAAAGTAATTACTGTAACATTGGGATGGAACTCATGTCATCTAAGAAATTGATTCATAAATAAATCACTACTACAGTTTAGCCTAATCCCTGTCTTCATTCTCAACACTTTGCTATTATTTCTCTCATCATTTTGCAATTATAAATACCTCTCATCTCTTAACCACCTTGCTTTCTCCCATCTTCACACCTACTCTCTCTCTCTCTCTGTAACACACACGCACACTCCAAATATATGAGTAGGAGAGTAAGCTTTGGCTCTGATGGCAGCAAGCCAACACCCGTGAAACAAGTGGCTGCCGGTAGAAACAACAACAGGTTTGTAATTGGTGTTTGGAGTATAAGGCTTTCATCTCATCATTCAAAGAGCTCCCATGCATTTTCCGCAGACAAATTTTTAAGGAGAATAGGAGAGAAGATGGCTAAAGCTCTAAGTTTCGTGTCAATGAAAAGATCATCGCGTAAAGTTTCATCGTCTACTTTGCCAAGGTCAAGATCATATGCAGAGCCTCTGGATTCTCATAGAGCAGCTGCTATTGAAGATTGTATTCAGTTCTTGAACTCTTCTTCTTGTTTGCGGAAATCCAATTCTGTTTCTTAAAACCTTTTTCTTTTCTTCCTTTATTTCGTTGTTACTACTTTCTATATTTAATTATTGGTACTACTGACAAGAATTATGTACATGGCAAGAAAAAGTGTGTAATGATTTTTTGTTTATAAACGTTACAAGTTTAGCAGATTGATTCTTTAGCTAAACTTTTTCTTCAGGTGTAATCTAAACAGAGATTGTGATTAAACATATGGCAAACGATTAACCTGACTTGTGTGTTTTGTTTAAGCATTTTTGATGGGGTAATTGTGATTATTTTGTCTTCGATGTGTTATAAGTAATTCGTAGAAAGTTTTAACGGTTACAACCTATCATATTCTGGTAATTAACTTACTGAGCTAGATAAAATTACTGTCAGTATTGTCAATCAGTTTGCTAAGTTCAAATTTAAAGGGATGATGGTCTTACTAGAGCAGACCCTTCCTGATTTCAGGTATCACTTTGTACATCTGGGATTTCTTCACAGAAATGAATGTCTAGAATTTAAGTTGGATATCAAGTATAATAGTACACCATCTGTTTTTTTTAGTATTATAGTATGATACTACTAACAAAATTCACATTTGGACTTTAGCATTTCATATACAAGTCTATCCACAAAAGATGCTTTTTCATAATTGAAACCAATTTTCAAAAAACACCAGCTAGCTAACAAGTGCACAAGCACTAATACCATGTTTTCAACATTTTAATCCATCACATTTCGATCTTCATGAAAAAAGTTTGCTATAAATCTGTTTCAGGTGCAGAGCAGTAATCTAAACACAGAAAACTCAATCTGGAAGTTTAGTAAAATATGCATATTAACAATTTTAATTCATTAAGGCATGACCAAAGCTTAAACAACTACAATGGTCCACAACAAACTAGAGTCTGTTGCATGTCAATATCAAATTGTTATGTAATTATAACCTGATGGCATGATCACGGAGCTTATGAAGATCTCGACTGTTATAAAGCTTTCTTCATTTCAGGACATATTTTATAATGCGGAGCATTTGGACACTGTACAGGATCCAACATCTGGCGGTATTATACACTTTGTTCGTCCTTTTAAACATCTGCTACTGCAATTTGCACTCTGTCATGTACACATGCACAAAACATAACATGTAATGCAGGCCATGCCTGATTAAAAAGCATAACAAGCATTCCAAACATTCGTCACTTACAAAAATATAACCAGAGTAGCAGACCGAACCAAACAGACAAGTAAACAGTTAAATTACCCCTCCCTAAGTAAACAATTAAATTAAATATGCTGAATTCCTCATCAACTTGAAGGAGCTTATTGCAAGCACGCCAACCATCTACTTTTGCTTTTTCGATAGTAAATATCCAGTAAAGAAAGCATCTCATTGTTGCAATAGCCAATAGTTATACCAGACAACCAAAAACAAGAACTACCGGATACTCTTCATCGATATGAGTAGCATTATAAGCATTTGGCATTAAGGTCGATGCAGTTGAAAAGTAAATTACTACTTGATATGCCCTTGTCTACAGAGCAGTAAAACACCTGATCTCAATCTCAATTAAGACTGACACCTCAAATATTAGTATATAATTAATTGATTTTTAAATCCAAAACATCCTCTGGAACATAATTTTCAGGCAAACCAATTACGCGTCTCTTCGAAGACATGTACAAAGGCCAAGAAAGAAAAAAGATAAGGAATTACTCCAAACATCATTTCTGAGAAAATACTTGAATTATATCCCCAAAAAGTTTTGAAAGAAGGTAAAATTTTGATTATACCAAGTAGACCAATTTGGAAATAGAACTACTCCAACAGTGTATGAAACTCTAAGTCAGATTTTACAAAAAACTCTACTCAGCGCAATCATTCTCAGAGGCGGCTACTTTGAATTTTAGTTTAAAACTAGTAGTAATTTTTTTATTATTATTTCAGATGTGTTTTAATGGCATCCTTGAGCGAAGAAGACAGACTGAGGACACGTTGGGCAGCGTCGAGAGCATATAGATACTAGGCATTAGGCAAGGTAGCAAGCATCTAAAGACCAGTATTCATGTCATCTATATATCACATTTGTACTTGAAGCATTTGAATCTCATGAATTTTGTAGTAACTTTTTATGGCCATCACTTAAACTAACTTTTGTTCAATTCAAAGATTAAACTTTGCACTTTGGTAAAATAGATAATCTTGGACTAATAGAGATACTAGTATACACTGGGCTGGGTTCATTACGCCTGAAATCCAAATCCGGTTATAGACTGCTCCTTCACATTCTGGCCCAATACATCATTTTTTTTTTTTTAAATACCACTTTATAACCAATGTCATGCACGTTCAACATTAAAATATTATTAATTTTATTAAATTTTTTATAATAACAATCGGTTCTAATATTAAAATTCAGGTGCATATGATTTGTTACTGAGAATAAAGAATCTAAGTTATGATAACACATTTCTAAACCTAATACATGGTTTGCTCGTATGTTTAAAAATGTTTCCAAAATATAATACATAAATACGATATTTTGCATATAGAATATTATGTTCTACTCCTCAATCATTTTTAAGATATAATACATAAGCATTATATTTTGCAACTGCAATGCTATGTATTTAAGATATAATACATAAACACCATATTTTGCAGCTACAATGTTATATTTGTTGGATTTTGTAGAGTCTGTTAATTAAACTCATGAAAATAGATTTTTCAGATTCATAATAGTATTTAAATTAGTCTAATTTTCAGATTTGGATTATAATTTGAGTTATGCTCAGTTTCTTCCCTTATAAATACTCCTATGTAATTGTAAAATCATAACACAACAATTGTAAGAGATTAATACAAAATTAGTGCAGCAGGAATTTTCGAATTACGTAAATCTTTGTCTTGTGTGATTGTCATTTATTTTTTTGTTCTTGTTTATTCGCTTTGGATTTTGCTTTCGTTGTTGTATTCTCAACAACTGGTACTAAGTGCCTAGGTTTTCAGGCGAGTGGGAGCGATGGCAGAAGAAGGGAAGGTAAAGATCACAAATTTGATGGCAGAGATTATGGGTTTCGGAAGATGCAGATTGAAGATTATTTGTATCAGAAAAACTACACGAACTGTTGGAAGAGAAGAAGTCAGATTTAATGAATGAGAAAGCATGGAAGCTATTGGACAGGCAGGCTCTAGGTGTTGTCAGATTGACTTTGACGAAGAACGTTGCTTACAATATCGTCAAGGAAGCGACAACTTATGGATTGATCAAGGCTTTATCAAATATGTATGAGAAGCCATCTGCTTCGAATAAGGTATATTTGATTCCTTGTTATTTTTCACGAGATTGAATGAAGGTGATTGTGTTGCTGATCATGTGAACTTAATTCCAATCTAACCAAGATTAGGGTGTCGGTGGATATTAAATTCGATGATGAAGTACAAGCCTTGTTGTTGGTATCCTCGTTACCTGACAGTTAGTCAGGATTTGTCACTACTATAAGTAATTCATCTGGGAGCGGTAAGATAACCATGGAGCCCCGACCGACCGGAGAGGGCCGACCAGGCTCCCGTGGAGGCCTTGGGGCCGATCAGGAGTCAATGACTTCCCGACAGAAGGCCCTTTTGAGGACCAGAGGTATCCTCGGGCAAAAAATTCACGAAAAATGAAATTTTTTTGTATTTCTAAATTAGTCTAACTTAGGACTAATTAGTGAAATTAAGTTGATAATTAGCCATGATTAGGGTCTATTAGTGGTTTCTAGTTTAAGATTAGTATACATTAAGGTTAATTAACAATTAGTACATGAAAATTAGCCCCGATTAGGGCCATTTAAGAACTCTCGTCTGATAATTAACCTTAATTAAGGTTAAAAGGCAATAAACAACTATTCTAAAGCCCCAATTAGGGCCTGTTAGCGTAAAACATCGCTTGTTTGGCCTAAATAAAGGCTCAAAAACATCGTACTAAAGATAAAAGTCACTGTGAATTAGGTCGCTCCACACTTCGCAACATGACTGAACCCAAGAAGGGACGGAATAGCTCCGAGTCAGGCAATGACCATTATAACTTCCAAGAAAACCTGAGAGGTTTTCACGAAAATTGGGGGACAAATGATATGAGCAAAAAGTAATCCTTAAGACATAATTAATTATGCAGGGAAAATTACGTCCAAGACCCAAACACAAACACAGATATTTACTGTTCATGTCCAATGTCCACTCGTAACCACGAACGAAGGCCCGTTACCCGGACTCGAGGTCCAAACATGTAACCGGCCCATCTGAGGAAGGATCTAGAATCCCCCGCCTCAAGAAGTCATACTTACCTTATATTAAGGAGACTTGTCCACCAAGTCTCCGAATCCTCATCCAACCCTAGGTCCAAACACCTATATAAGAGGCCTTACCTCCACGTCAGAACTACGTCTTGACTTGATTCTCTACAATACAGAGATACGTAGGCACCTCGTGAGGACTGTGTAGTCTCGAACACGAGTGCATCCATTAAAACTTAGACTTACAAATCCTGACAATAAATATAAACAAAACCTAGCTTTTATTCCACAACAATAGATGATGATAAACTTAAATCAAATATTTCAAGTCAACAACAATAAAGGACGGAAGCAAATGCTTGGAGTGCTAACATGCTAATTTTATGTGGGATGATAACGAAGACCAATATACGAAAAGTGAGGAACATAATGGATAATAAGTGATGAGTTAAACTTGCTATTTGAATCTTTTATTTTGAATAATAATATAGTAATAAGTTGGTATAAGATATTGTGAAATAAAATAATTAATAACAAATCAATCCAATAAAATTCATGAGATTTTATTTAATCCACCAAAATTTTAATAAATCAATCCATTAAAATCTATCAAAATATGTATAGAATTGAAAAAATCTACATACAAAATAAATCTGTTTGAACTTTTATTGAATGTATTGTTGTTTGTTTTTTGATACTTCCTGCAACTTCTCATGTGAGTAGGGGTAGGGACAAGGTCAGCTTATATTTTACCCTCCGAAAATTTTATAATACATTGCAACATATCTTGATTAAATTTGTTTCATTAGAAGGAAGGATACCAGATACGTTTGGTCTAAATATAAACAAAAGGGAGAAGAGACATATAAAACTGAAAAGAAAAAACAACAGTATTGATGTTTGTACAATAAACAGAAAGGTTGAATTTTCTCTTAAATGGTACTCCCTCCGTCCCGTTGATTAGTATACATTTGGTTGGGGTACGGAGGTTAAAAAAAGTGTAATTTAAGGAGAAAAAGTAAGAAAAGTGGGTAAGGTAGTGAGACCGGTTAATATTTTATATATAAAGTGGGTGTAGTGGAGGAAAGTAGTGGATGTAGTTGAATTTTTATATTATAAAACTTTACCACTTTTGATAATTTTTGAAATGTATAGAAATGAATGGGACATCCAAAAAAGAAAAGTGTATAAAATTGAAAGTGACAGAGGGAGTACTAATTGATGAGGAGTTTAATGTAGATGATACTAATAAGAGCTGTTGAGTGGGGTTGCGGATATAGCAGCAATGACATGGTAGTAAATTTAAAGCCAAAAATGCGGATACCGAACCTGCTGATACAGAGAGTCCAGATTGGCAGTAAATTACAGAGGGGCAGAAGGCCCAAATCCATTTACTTGTAGCTGTATTTATTTAAGTATAAATGACCCCACAAAGCCCATTAATAAGAGCCTCACCTACCTTTTTGTTTTGCATGTCATTCCCTCAATTTATTACTTACTGTATTTCCGTCTTTTCAGAATAGATGTTCGCTTTCAAAAAATCATACATATTAAGAAATATAAAGATTGATAGAAAAAGTTGCATTAATTACACTAATTGAGTATAATATATTGCATATAGTTGATCTTGTAAATTTAAATTAGAGATATGGGAACTAAAGTTGATTTTGAAAATATAAACTTTCATTGAAAGTTGAAGTGGACAACTAATTTGAAACAAATTTATTTTCCTAAAGTGGACATGTATTTTGAAACGGAGAGAATATATTTTTTCAAAACAGTTTGCATGTCCCGTCTCAGATTTTTAATTATTATGATGATTTTTAAGGTCATATTCTATAATCACAGGAGCTGATGCTAACTTAACACCAAAAGTCCGTACTTGATTTAAAATTTCATATAAAAAAGAAACGATGCTATGTTTTTTAGTATGAATACATCACACAAAATTTAACACCAAAAGTCTATATTTTGATTTAAAATTTCATATAAAATAAAGAAGTGACGCTGTATTATTGAGTGTGAATATAAAACATAGATTGCCACAAAAATACATGACACAAAAATAAGCATAGAAATAGAAGGATAGTTTAAACGAAAATTTGGTGTAAAAAACATAAATAAAAAGTGGTATATGATTGCCACATTGCGGGGGCATGTTGAGATGATTAAAGAAGTAGCATAAAAGTGAATAATGAGTATGCCCGAGTGCTAGTGAGTGAAAAGAAAACAATTAATATACGGTTAAGCATCACCATTGATTTGATTGGTGATCGATCATCAATTTCCAACTAATTTGGTATACAAATGGCAACCACTTTTAATACAGTTACAGCTTTAATACACTGCTTCAACTCCAAATTAATTATCCTAGTAAATGATAACTATACTATGTTGTCCACAATTCCTTGTCAATTCAACTAATTAGCGTTAGGCTAGGGGTGTAATCGAGCCGAGTCGAGCTGAACACTGCCAGGCTCGGCTCGAACTCGATTGAAAAAGTTCGGACTCGGGCTCGAGCTCGAGCTCGAGTTCGATCAAGTCTTTAATTTCAAGCTCGAAACTCGGCTCGTAATAAGTTTGATAGGCTCGAGTTCGGCTCGAAAGCTCGTATTAATTTCACTAAATATTAAAAAAAAGTTCGAAATATGATCAGTTCGGCTCGAGTTCGATTAAATATATAATATATAAAAATAATATTAAATATTTGTATAAAAATATATTTATAATAAAAAATTAAAGAGGCTCGATAAGGCTCGCGAACCTACGAGCCGAGTAATTTGAAGCTCGAGCTCGGCCCGGTAAAGAATTCGAAAAGCTCGAGCTCGAGCTCAACTCAATTATTACCGAGCCGAATTCGAATATTTTACGAGTCGAGTTCGAGTAGCTCATGAACGGGTTTGACTCGTTTACACCCCTAGGCTTACATGATTTGATTTATCTGTATCTGGCATTGGGATGGGCGTCCGCACATTTCAGGTTGGAAAGTACTATCTCCGTTTTCAAATTCGAATTCGCTTTTCAAATCCGCTCCGAAGTCTGAACGGAAATTTCTTTCCTCCCCAAAGAGGAACGGGATCCTCAGAGGAATTAAAGGAGTTCTTTTTAATTTTTTTAATTATTATATATTATATAATTTACTTTTTAATTAAAAAAATAATTAAATAATTCATAAAATATAAATACATTAATTTTATCTAATATTTTTAAGATCGATTCAAACTAATATTGATTTATAATAGAATTAAACGACAAAATTACAAATATTAAAATTATATTATATTATAATGTCAAAATTTTAATCAATAAAATTATTTATTATTCTAAAGTTATAACAATGTTATAAATCTTTCTATTTTTAATAATTTATTTGATATAATATGTAAATACATTTTTATTTTTATATATGAAGAATCGGGATCGAGACGGGGAGACACTAATCCCCGATTTTTTTATGAAATTTTTTCTGTTTTCCGTTCCGATCCCTGAATTTTTTATGAAATTTTCCCCATTCCCGAAAAATTTCACCAATCCCCGACCCGAATGGGACGGGGATCGGATCGGGTTTGGACGGGTCGGAAAATTG
The DNA here is from genome assembly GCA_003724115.2 of Anethum foeniculum. Taxonomy (NCBI): domain Eukaryota; kingdom Viridiplantae; phylum Streptophyta; class Magnoliopsida; order Apiales; family Apiaceae; genus Anethum; species Anethum foeniculum. Next base: position 45,210 of record PHNY01045268.1, read on the forward strand.
CCCATCTCTATCTGGCATGGACTTGTACTCCGTACATTTTGAATTTCTTTAAAAAAAAATATTAGGCGTCAGTTTCGGATTCCACGTTATGTTCACTTATTTAACGAGTCAATATCAAGTCAAGTTAAAATTATCTAAAATTAAATGAAATCAAATATTTAAGTGTAAATGAATGGGGGTCCTTTTTGAATTGAGCAAGTCGTATTCGGACCACTTTCAGATTTTCTCTCAGTAAATCGTATTATGAATCAAGTCGGGTTCGAGACGGGTTTTAGGTCGTATTTGATATTATCGTGCTGTTTATAAATTTTATTTAAATAAAATTATAGTTTCTTTATATTTGTAAAGTGAAGATTCTCTTATATTTTAAATAATTACTAATATACAAATAATCTATTTCTTCTTAATATTAAGAGCATCTCCAGTGACGTTGACTATAATTAGTTGGCTAAATTGGATCTGTATGACATTGTGTAAAATTTGTTGAACCTGTTGCTTTGATGGTGTTGATTATATTGATTAGCTACATTTTAAAAATAGTATGTTATTAAGATTTTTTGTTGTTACAAATAGAATTTATCACTTTAATACTCCCTCCGTCGCAATATACATGTCACTTTTGGAAAAAAAAACGCATATTAAGGAAATGATTGAATGGATAGCAATTTCAACTAAATATTCTCATTTAATACATTGAAAAGTGAGAATATAGTGTAGTTTTAGAAAGTCAAATATTGAAAAGTGAGAATATAGAATTGTTTTAGAAAGTCAAATATTGGGAAATAACAAATTTTGAAAAGTTATCCTTAAATTTGTATTGAAAGAAGAGAGGACAAGTAATTTGGGACAAATTTTTTTGTCAAAAGGGACATGTATATTGGGACGGAGGGAGTATATTGATGGTGTTGACTATATTGGTTGACTATATTTTAAAAATAGTATGTTATTAAGATTTTATGTTGTTATAAGAGCATCTCCAACGCTAAACATCTGTTAGGTATAATATTTACATGTCACTCTATTATACCTAATATGTAAAATATGGAGCACTCCAACGGACAGTCCTGTTAAGTATAATTTTAGATACCGGAAAAAGAGTACGCTACATTGTTGATCCTTCTACCATCATCTAAATCAATCCACGACACCAAAAAATCTCTTCTCTAACCTAGCTCAGACTTTCTTTTAAGTTTTGTTTTTATTCACATATAATATAATACCTTAAATCATTTTTTAAATATATAACTTAAAATATTGTAGACACTTTTTAAATACATAATATTATAATATATGCATTGTTGTACTATTTATATTTCTATAAATATAATAATAATTTTTAAATAATATCAAATGTAAAAATGTTATTGTTAACCAAATTTATAATAATTCTAATATTCTAATATAACAAAATGTTTTATATTATATGTAAGTAATGTTTGTTAATTTATTTCTTCCATTTTTAAATGTGTTATCATATTTTCAATTAATTGTGATTTTTTTAATTATTTTATAATATTTACTTTAAAATATTGATATAAATATAAAAATGGTATAATACTATCACATAATTATATATTTTAGATATATTTATTTTCTTTTCACTTATATTGAATAAAATTAATCAAATTTATATTAATTGTATATTTGAAATTAATAATAAAACAATATTTTAAATATAACTAATACCGCTGGAGCATTAATGCTTACAAGTTCAACAAAACATGTTTTAACTAACAGTTTTAACTATTGGCATTGGAGATGCTCTAAATAGAATTTATCACTTTAATATGGTAACAAATGATATGAAATCTTCTTACGGGTTTGTAGAGATTGGACAAATATAGCCAACACGAAGAGGTTGGTTATATTTTTAGATAAGGTGAATGTACCATTGGAGTTTGATTTTTTTTACATAATCTCTAATTTTTTTTAAATGTTGGCTATATTTTTAGATAAGGGGAATATACTGAAGTTTGATTTTTTTACATAATCTTTAATTTTTTTTATTTATAATATGTATTAATAATTTTTAGTTAAGGGTTCTACATGGTGGAAGATTCACTAATATTCTATAAAAAAGATTCTTTTTAACTTAACTGAGTAAAAAAAAATGGATGGATGTTTAAATTTCGGTACTCTCTCCTAAAACATGCTTTGTACTGGAACTCATTTACTGGTTCACCAATTCACCCAATTCAGTTATACAATCAAGTTTATCAGTTCTCCCCCAACACGCAGGAGCTCGGAAATTACAATCATTTTACAGAGTTATGCTACCTAACAAACTTAGATTTAAATTTCAATAAATGCTACAACTTTTAAGCTTTCAGAAAGTTATGAAGTACATAAGCACGAAATTGCTAGAAACTCAAAAGTTGTCTCAAATTAATTGGTAATTGGTAACTTAAGTAGTAAAAACAAAATGATACTCCTCTGTCCATTGAATTCTCTACATTACTTTTTGGCACGCTTTTTAAGGCTCATTTAAAGTATAATTCCATAATTTTTTTAAATTTTTTATTTCTGATTTAAACTTTTATTCAGAATTTTTTTTTTTAAAAAAAAGATTATAAAACTACACTTTATAGAGCCTCGAAATACGTGTAAACAGTGCACGTATACTGCCGGATGGGACGGAGGGAGTAGTACTTATGTACAAATAGGTCCTCATTTTAACAAAATTATCGGAAAATGTTGAGAACACATGACACTACTGTGAATACACATTCACGAATTAAATGGTCAGAGATCACTTGGAAACAAAAAAAGTAGATAGAAATGTAAGAATTTGGTTAAAGTGGTTAATTTATGGTTTTATAATCAATCGCCATCACCATTTTTAATCACTCCACAGCCTCATCTTAAATCTTAACCAACAAAAACGGTGGGTTTCATGACTCTGCTTATGAACCAAGAAAACATTACCAAAGAATAGTAAAAAAAAAAAATATACAAATGATTTTGTTATTTGTATAATGGTATATCAACCATACATAACATGCTTTAGTTGTTGATGAAATGTATTATTAATTTGATGATACAGATAAAATGAGAAATTAACAATAAAGAAGAATACAGATAAATAATTTTATGAATTGTAATCAGTCTCCCTTGGGTCGAACAATGCCATCAGTTCCGGCCATCATGGCGTACTTGTCTTTCCTCGTCAAATTAGTGCATTCGAAACCAAGTGTCCCAGCCAACACTTTCTGAATGTAATTCGCAACTTCAATGGGAGATTTTCCAGCTTTCACTGTCAGCTCCGGTGGCAATTGATTTAGAAACGTGATCTCGTAAGTTGGCCTCGGATTCATGAATGCAAAATATGGGTCCAGAAATTTGTGACCTCTAGCCGTTGTGCCATAAAACACACTTTGTTTGGTGTTAATTGCCACTGGAACTATTCTGTCTGTCAATTCAGCAAACAATGCACTAAATCGTAGTAAAAATGCTTCTCTGCAAGTTGTTCCTTCAGGACAAATTACCAAATCACCTTCCTCCAACAATTTCTTGATGTTTGCAGCATCTTTGTCTCGTTCTCGGGACAATGCAACTGCCTTAATCGGAGAAATCATTTCCGAGAATTTACTTATGCTATATGTCACACAACTTATTTTTCGGCCTAGTGCAACTGCTGTGACCACGGGGTCCAACACAGTCCGGTGGTTACACACAAAGAGCACGCCGCTATGGCCTTGTTTAGGAGGAGGAGGAGGGGTGCCTTTTACAATCAGATTGATTCCAAGGATTTTATAGTTATATCGGACAATTTTTTCAGGCAACGGAATATTAACATAAACTCTGACGATAGACAAAAGAATGCCTATTGGCATCCACAGGAATGTCAAAAGTGCAACCGCAGGGGTAGGTCTCTGAACTAAGCGGCCCTCATGGAAGATTATTGGACTTAAAAGCTTGTTTCTTGGCAGTGCCTCACAATTTGATTTTGGCACCATATATCCCTCCTGCATCACAAATATTTACATTCATATAGCTAGCTAGTAATCACTCACACACATGTAATTAGCAGCAGCAGCAACAACAACAACAACAAAACACGTGTTTGTGTATGTGTACAAAATCAAAAACTCAGAGAGCATAGCTTCAGATTTGCATGGGTTGACATGACTTACTGGACAGATTGTCCATCTGTCCTAACCACCTTCTAGCTATAGATTTGTCCTTACTTTCTGAATAAGAATTTTGTAATATATATATAAAAGAGAGATTTAATCAAGTATATATGCAAGGAACTTATGATCTGCACATGCAAAGTGGACAAAGAGAGAGAAAAAAAGGATGATTCATGAGAAATTCACTAGAAAACATAAAAGCTCTCACCAAACATCCAAAGATTATATGCACTTTATATATGAAACAAGAAATTACAGCTTGTTCTAATCAGAACGACAATCCCCTTTAGAATCATATTGTGCACTTGATTCATGGAAAAGGATATACATAATTATTATCCCTTGATTGGCTACAAATCTCAAACATAAACATACTGCACACAGAATCTATGATATCAAATAAGTATTAGAAACCAAACTTAACGACAACTGTACATATAATTAAGATAACTGAAACACTGACCTTGCAGATGGACATGAACTCGTGGTCAGATTCTCGATCTCCGAGGCCTAAATCCGGTAAATTGTTGCCAAATTCTTTAATAACAGCCGCTTTTTTATGATCACCCACAAGAACACCTGGTTCTTTCACAAATCCAGTAGCTCGTCCTGATTTAGAAACTTGTAATTCTGTGCCCACAACTTTATCTGCCCCTAGAAAATTCTTGGCAAAATGCTCTACCATAACTCGGGGGCTTGCAGTAATAACATACCTCTTACCACAAGCGTTGAAAACCTTCCAGGTATCGGGATGGACATCCTCAGCATAGAATTTGGGCAACACGGATCGTGAAACCAGCTCGATATCTCGGATTTTAATCCCCGAAAAAGAGATAAAAATCAATGTTTTGATAGCCAATGACTCGGAAAGAAATAAGTAGATAAAATAAAGCAAAGGAAGTGATATCAACAAGAAAAGTGCACGGAAAATGCTACCAGCTTCTAAAGCCATTAGCATGTAGTAAGGGAATGCGCTCCCGGAAACAAGAAGCGTGCCATCGAGGTCCGATGCCACGGTGTGATTGGACCTACAGGTGGTGTCACATTTCTTAATAGGTTGGAAATTTGGATGAGCACCCATGATAAAAAGTCGCAGGTGAAATAAACAAGAAAAATGTACAGAGAAGATTGTTTATAGAAAAGTTTAAGTTATGGTTTGTCTAACGGGGAAACAAGGGGGTTTAAAAAGGAAGGGGAGAATTAAGACGGGGTGGTCATGTCAATGCAAATTGTTGAAAAAACGGTGCATGGAATGTCAACGTAAGATGTATTTGTGGTTGAGAGATGGGAAGACTACAAGTAAAAGGATTTACTTTACTTTGTATATATGTAAAAAAATATGCAAACACAGTTGTGGAGAGGAGGGTTTAAGTTGGTTGGAAAGTATATTGTCAATACATTCAATTAGCCTACTTTATTAGCTTATAGATACATACGTAGATTTGCTGGCCTTACCGCTCCATTCAATTAAGCTACTAGCTTCATCAACTAATTCTCACACAATTCACTCGTTTCGTTTATGTCCCCGTCTACATTTTTAAGTTGGTTTGTACATAAGTTGGTTCATTTTCACCACTCACCTTGACAACATATATCAATTACTTTTGTCCAAAGAAAATGTTTTACATTTCACTTGACAGTTATTGGCCCAGACTTTTTCGAGCAAACTCATGAATAATACTCCTCCGTCCCACAATACTAATCTCTTTTGAAAGAAATTTTTTTCCCATAATACATGTTCACTTTTCCTTTCCAATGCAAATATAATGACATTATTCCAAAATTAACCTTCTCGAAAGTTATATAACATTTAATGAGGGTTGAGTAAGAGTCTACATTCATTCATTTATTAGGGATATAAGTGGAAAAACATTATCAAATTAATGATTTCTTAATATGTGTAATTTTCCAAAAGAGACTTGTATTGTGGGACGGAGGAGTACATTTGACGTCTCTACTTTTAATTAATTTAATGTATTTAATCGAATACAAAATGAACTCTTTTTTTTTTGAATGCAATACAAAATGAACTCTTGTTTGACTCTTTGACACGCATTTTAAAGTAATACAAAATATTTAATAAAAAATTTACTTTTTATATCGTATTAAAATTTAAATTCTAAACTTTAATTTGATATACGTAATGAAAATAATATTTATGTCCAAGTACAATTTTTTCAACACCCGTGTTAAAAAAATAAAAGCACCTAAAAGGGATGGAGGGTGTAATACGAAAACATTTTCACGCAAAGCAAGATACAAATATTTTTCAAGGGTAAAGATAATTTCACTTTAGATAATAATTCTGATTTTATATTTTAAATTTAACATTTTCATAATATCACTTTAGATAATAATTCTGATTTTATATTTTAAATTTAACATTTTCATAATATTATGGATCCAACCGTATAATATAACATTTTGCAGTAAAATCTCCATAAATGAATACGCTCATAATCCAAAATACATATTCATCTAAAAAGACTATTTATTTATCGATAAATGAATAATAATTTATTTAGATATTTTCTTAAAGATTTTCTTCTTGTAGTTATATTTTTGAATACATATTATTTTGACAAAAAAAATTATACATTTTATGTTCATGTGTACCGAAAACATACCACATTTATATTTTTCCTATAATGTTTAAATACATTCATTTTTTTAATTTTAGATTAGTTATTTGTGTAATAATGACTATTGTGTATGCATCGCACAAAATTAAGGATTACATACATTTTATGGAGGAAAAAATAATCAACTTTACAATCATTTTTTTGGAAAGATATGACTTATAAATGTGTATCAAAAATATTTATTAGATCAAATGTATTAATATATTATATAAATTTAAATATAATATTTCAAATATAGTGATTATTCATTTATATTTACGGAGGGCTTATAAAAACTTAACAAGAATTTATTCGTTAATGCATTTAGCGAGATTATTCATTAAGCTCATTTGTCCAAATTGAAACCGAAAAAATTATTTATTTGACAAGTTTAATCGTTTATCGAACATTTATTTATCGAGATTCTGCGAAAGTATACACAACAATTATGATATTATGCATGTTGGATTTTTGTTTTATAAATGTTATACATTGTAGATAGATAGGCTACAAATAAGTACTCACTTGATCTCAATATTTTGTCTTCTTTGTGATAAATTGATACAAATTTGACTGAAAATTATATATTTTACGTAAATAAAAAATAATTAAAGAAAAATTATAACATTAAAAATAATTTATATTTTATATCCCGTATTTTTAGAATAATAATATTAGATCAATAATTATTAAAAACTAGCTTTATAGCCCGTGCGAGACACGGACATGCTTTATAATATTATGTAATTTTTTTATTAATTTCGATGTATTTACGAGATATTTGAAAATTTAAGTTAGGTTAACAACCTTATTTTTTATGTCGTATTCATAAGAAGTTCGCGTAAGACACATGAGTATTTGATATTTTTGTATTGTGTTTGTAGAAATTTCGCGTAAGACACATTAGACGTGACATCAAATAGAATTTGATGTAATGAAATCATATTATATTTCTAATTATTTCAATATATCTAATTATAGTTACATTTTAATACTTTTTAGATAATATATATGACTTAAAATAATATATGTGTGAATGTGCGTGTATAAAACTATTTATTATAAACTAATTAGTATGCTTTAATGAAAATTAGTTATTAATGGATAAAGCTTTTAATATGCTATAATAATATAGATACTAAATATTAATTAAATAAAATAGGGGTTAAAATGTAAATTTACAGCTTGAAGAGCATAATAGTCATTTTACAGTGAATATTAAATTGTCTCATCCAATCCCCTAGTTGCTCTATTATATATAACTAGGATATAAAGCCGCGCTACGCGCGACACAAATTCTTTTTCAAAAATTGTGTATTTATTTTCGTTATATATCAAGATTAATTATATATTAGTTGATATGACAAATTAAAAATTGTGCGTTATATGTTACATAAATTATAATTAGTGT
>PHNY01045274.1:9561-22400 GCA_003724115.2 Anethum foeniculum
AACATATTAACCTCTTATTTAATATTTACTAAATAATAAAGTTCTTCATTATTTAACACACCTGATATGAAAAGCTGAATAGATGTCTAAATATTTTGGGTTTTGTTAAGAGCCCTTACGAGCATGCAGTGTACACGAGAAGAGAAGGAGATGAGGTGTTAATTATGGGAGTCTATGTGGATGATTTATTCGTTACGGGTACAAACGTTTCCAACATCCTGAAGTTTAAGGAGCAGATGGCTATGGAATTTGAGATGAGTGATCTCGAAAAACTGTCACATTACCTTGGGATAGAAGTGAATCAAGAAAAAAATTGTATTAAGCTGAAGCACACAAGTTATGCGAAGAAACTCATCGATAAAGCTGGAATGACAGGATGTAATCCTATTAAATATCCTATGGAGGAAAAACTGCAGTTGAACAAAGATGAAATTGGTAAGGCCGTCAATCCAACTATGTACAGAAGTTAAGTAGGAGGACTACGCTACTTGGTTCATACGAGGCCGGATATTGCATATTCGGTGGGCATTGTCAGTAGATTCATGGAACGTCCAACTAAACTCCACCTAGGTGTTGTTAAACGTGTGCTAAGGTATGTTCAAGGTACTGTAGAATATGGCCTAGTTTATTCAAAAGGTTCTGGAAATTATTTGCTATCAGGCTTTTCGGACAGTGACTTGGCTAGGAATATTGAAGATCGAAGGAGTACAGGAGGAATGGTGTTTTATTTGAATGAGAATTTGATTGCATGGGTATCACAGAAGCAAAAATGTGTTGCTTTGTCTTCGTGTGAATCCGAGTTCATGGATGCCACGGCTCCAGCGTGTCAAGGAGTTTGGCTGTGAAATTTGCTTGGTCAGATTACGGATATGGAGCATGGTCCAGTTACAATCTTTGTTGATAATAAATCTGCAATTGATCTTGCAAAAAACCCGGTGTTTCATGGCAGGAGTAAACATATTGATATTTGCTATCACTTTATTCGCGAATGTGTGGAACGTGGTGAAGTAATTATCAAGCATATAAACACTGAGAACCAGCGTGCAGATGTTCTAACAAAGCCTCTGTCAACCAGTAAGTTTGAAAGGATGCGTGGGGTACTAGGCATGAAGAATCTGGAGACAGAAGTTTAGATTACGGGGGAATGTGTTGGGATTTAATCTAAACTTTGTCTTAAATTTGTTTTTCTTATTTATTTACACGTTTATCCCCAGGTCTGATAGTCAGGTCAGTAGCTTGTTTTGGTCGTGTGACCGTTTGCACTTTATTAGGAGGTAGATTGAATAAGTGGGTGTGTTAGCTAGTTTGTAGGAAGTAGTTGCTGGTTTTCAGCTGTGTTTGTGCTCAGTTTTTTTCTTAATTACTTTGTACGTTTCTTTTATCTATTAGATTGCAAGAAATAAAACGTCAGCATTTTTCCTCTGCATTTCATTCTTACATCTTTACTAAATATAAGTCTGGTATATTGATAACTGAAGCGAATAAGGTATATCAGATTGTTCTTCAGATTTGGGATAGCCTAGTGGCCGACCCCCTTCTCATGACAGAGTGATGAGTTTGGATCACTGTTCTTTTCTTCCTCTTATACTACTGCACCGAAAAGGTTTCCTTCAATTTCTCCAATTCTCCAAAAATGAAAATTGTTTTGGAACACCAAAGAGTCTGCATTTTCACAAACTTTACGGCCAGGCAACTGCATAATCTGGTTGATCTGATCATCAACGCCAAACCCTGATGGACCACTGTTTAGTGTGGCTTTATCTTTGAGACAAGTACCGAAGATGTTCTTATTAACGGGAACTGGACTATTCCAATAATCCCCTATTAGTGGATCACCTCCTATTACTTGATCCCCATTCTCATATGTTCCCCCTACATTAGAGTAGATATTGAAATTACCTTCATCAAAATCAGCAGCTACTGAACTTCCCAAACTTTACAAAAAGAAAGATGACGTTCCCGAATTATCCAAAACTGTACCCTTGTTGTGGCGCTTCTTGGGCAATGCAGTGGGGTGCACACTTGAAATACCAATGAGTCTTTCATGCAACACATTAACATTGAATATCTTATCACTTTCCTTAGTACTTCCCTTGTTGGCAGAACCAATTGTCATATTCCCATGAATGGACTGATTCAGTGCTGCTAAACTTAAAACGGGAGAAACCAGGATGGAATCGCTTGAAAAGGGGAAATAATCTGTGCTTTTTGTGGAATTTGAATTGAGAGCAGGCTACAGGTTGTTGGGATTAGAGATTGAATGTACACATAATCCCCCAACACTTGTTTGATTACTCTGAAATTCATTTCGCAACAAATATATTTGATTGGCCCGTGCAATATCACACGGTAGCTTGTGAGGCAGATAACTCTACCGCTTGTAAAAATATGTTGAATCATTAGAAAAAATTATACACATCCATAACTTTGCAGTATGATCATATAAATTAAGATAGTAAGTAATTAAGAGTTTGAATTTAATTAAATAGGATAATTGTGGTGTAGATTATATATACTAAAAATTCTTTATCATAATTATGATAAATTGAATAGAATTGCATATGTATATATAGTGATCACATTATTGGACCATTAGTTCAAAATTTAAGAAAGATAAACTTATATCATCACACAATGCATTAACTTTTATATAAAAAAAAATAGAGAACATGTCTAGTTTATCTAATTTGGCATTTAAAATTATGATGAAAGTAAATTTAATATCTTCCTCTAGGGCTAAATGTTGTAAGGAATACTATTTTTGGGGCGTGGTCATATACACATTGTGTACACCTCTATAATTCATAAATATTGTGTACAGTAGCAAAACTATATCGGTCTTTTTTAAATGTGCTGTTAGGTCTCCTTCAACTCTATACATCTTTTGGCATTTGGTGCCCTTCATAGTTTTTTATCCATTCTTTCTTTAAAAATGTTTTTTCAAGCCGCATGATGCCTCAGGGCGGTGGTAATTAGCACAAGTTGTCACAAGACACATATATACCTTTCGCTTCTCGTTATCATATTTTGTAATATGAAGGTGGTTACGAACATATGGTAGATAATGTGCTCATCTATGTATTAGGAGATTTTGTTCTCTGGTAAAGCCCTTGTTGCAGAATTCACAAGGAAACAAGGGTTTAGCATTAATTTCATCTGCTGATAGTGCAATCTCCTCTACATCGTCATCTTCTACTAGAAAAACGGGAAAATTTAATTATATTTATTATTATTGTTAAAATTTAGTAGTTTATTGCATGCTATGATCATTTTACTAGTTAAAATAAATTTGGTGTGTGTTGCCTGTGATTTGTTGTCGCGTTCTTTTTTCTGAGATGGAGATGGGGGAGATGCAGTTGAAGTAGTAATAGTCATCGCTGTAACTGCATAAAAACAATTCTGATGCAGAGAATCCATTTTGGCGGTCGAAAGTCAGAATATAATGTATGGTAGCATTTGTTTATATATCTAGATATATTATATGTATATTAGCTATGCTAGGAAGCATGGATCTAATTGATACTGAGCTCCACTTCTTCTTGTATATGGCTTCACTAAATTGTGTTTTGGTGTATTAAATAGGAGAAATAGGCCCTTAAAAGTAAAGTGATAGTGCATAAGCTATCTACCAAAGAGCATCTAAAGATAAGAACAACATTGAATGTGCATTAATTATCTTTTTTTATCCATGCCATCTCTTTTCGTTCTTTTGACATTATTAGGATCATCAAAAGGTAAAGATAACGAGAGATAATAAAGAGATGAACATAGTGATATTTGCTACTATTAAGCCTAGTCTGTTTGTATATGCTCCTATAGTAACTGCTTCGTACTACTCTGTCATTTGCTACGATGTACATGTAAATGCATATATTTGACATATAGTGACTCTTTCAAGTTTTATGATACAAGTCCACAAATTATAGGTGAAGGATTGACCTTTTGTAGATGAAAGAGTTAGTTTTAATTAAACCTGAATAGAAGCCCCATAGCAAATTGTTAATCTGGTTCTTTTTCTCACTGTTATAATTCTTATAGTTTAACAGGTGAAGGAAAGAAGAGAGAAAAATATCTTGCTCAACTGAAGGGTATGTGTAGGGTCCCGGTGAAGGGTTTCGAGGCATAAAACGCAACGGAACAATAACTAAAAACCGGAAAACCAAAATAAAATAGAAACCCTACGCAGGATCCTTGCGAAAATTGATATTTAATTCGTAGATCAGATTATTTACCTTAAGAAGCTTTACGAATTAATTGTCTTACGGAGATCCTAGTTTTAATCAATCACCACGTATCTCGCCAAGAAGCGATATACGCTCTAAACGTATCCACATGAAAGCATGAACGGAGGAGGCGTGTACGAGCACCAAAACTCGGACCTGTTCTTCTTCTTTTCTCTCTCACCTTTGCTGCTACGAGTTGTGTTTTTATCTTATAAAAACGTCACACTAATTTTAGTTTAAGGTTGTATATATATATATATACAAAAGCCCAAAATAGTCCTAACCTTAATGCAAGTTAGAAATTATTAAAATCTGAAATTTTATTTATTTAATAATTAAGTCTAACTCAATTATCAAATAAGTGAATAACAGCTGAATTTTATACAAATTTGAAATTCATTTATCCCATTAATTAAGTCCAAATTAATTATTAGTCAATAATTTGAATTTCCAACTCAATTTAAATCTAAATTTAAATTAAATATAACCCCGAGATTTCTTTGTGCGACCACTTTAGGTTATTATTACGTTGACAATAATTTTAATATCTCATATTAAAATTATAAACAATGAACAACATCTAGTAATACATCATTTCTACCAAGTAATAATAATTAAATCAGAGATCGGTTAAACCTTTCATGAATAATGTACAATATAATATATTCCTTTTAAACAAATATTAGAGATTAAACTAGAGACATGATATGTGTCATCATCATCACAGTATAATCTAAGTTTCCTTGATCAATGAATAGACTATTATATCAAATCAACATTTTAGAGGGGCCACATATTTCATATTTTAGCTCATACAAGAGGCTAGTTAATAATATCACTCCTAAAATAAGAGAGTTAAATCCATTCTAGATCATTAATGTTTCTTATATGATTAATAATATACCCGAATATACACTTTTATCATTACTCGTTCAAGGGTAATTTTTAATGTAATTAAAGTATATTAATTTTCATATAGAATATATAACGATTTGAAGTCTAAGGACCATTACCTCATTTTCATTGTGGGAATTACTTATGACACAGTAGACATGTAAAATCTTACATTGTGGCTATCCAACACCATATATATTTAAAATGTGCATGTATTTTCGACTTTAGTATCAATATACCTATGCAGTGGCGGAGCCAGCCACAAATTGTAGTGGCGGCCAAAATATTTTCGTAGCATTCTCATGTTCTTCATCTCTGATATTTTTGCATGATTGATTGATTATTTATAATCTCAAAAATATCCTTTTCCATATATATCACAAGACATTAATTTAACCAAGTATCTCATGTTACATCTCAAAGTATACTTTTAAGACTTTTAAGGGTTTGTCTACAGTGTGCTCATGGGCATATGTTAAACACTAAAATTTATAAATTTGACTCATTTTGATTGGTGCGGTTGTTTTGAATGCACGGGTCCACCAGTAGTTAGAAGTGGAAGCCAATCTAAATAAACTAAACTTATAAAATTTAGTGCTTATTGTGTGCTCATGATCACACCACATAAAAACCGCACTTTTATTAAGGTTCATAGCTGAAAAAGTTAATAATAAAGATGAAAAATACATGTAATTTTTTGGTTGAAAAGAAATAAAGGAATAATGAAACAACTAAGAAGCAACTGATGAATAATACTCTTTTTTTTTAAATATATATCCTTTTGACAAGTAACTGGCTAGGTATTTTATATACATGTATATTTTATATATATATATATATATATATATATATATATATATAGTTGTATTAAAAAATTACAAAGTCTAGTGGGGTCCGGTGCCCCCACCAGCCACACTTCGCTCCGCCTCCCATATCTATGATCAATGAGATGTGATCATCAATCAACAAATACACCAGTTTTAATGCATTATTATTGTCCCTTAATAATAATACTATTATTGATACTATTCTCATATTCTCATTTTTAAGTCAGATACTAAGAGATATAGAATGCATATCATATTCCCAGGACATTTATTAAATTAAGACAAAATGAATTGTAAAGGGAATAATAGATGGAACATAAACATTCATAATCCAAATGTATTATACTAAATCATAACAATGCTGACTCTAGGGCACAACCACTAACACACGGGAGTAGATTCGTTATTCATTTTTTGTTTATATATGTTACTATTCTGTATAGTTCATGAAAATGTTTCATCCTCTCGCCTTCATATTTTTCTTTTAATTGTAGAAGTCTTTGTTTGTGTTTTAACTATAAATTTGAAATAAGATCCGACCAAAACGAGTTGAGTTTGTGATTTGAGCCACTAATGACCTTTCTTTTAAACTATTCTAAACATGTAGATAATTTATAATATATTTTACTTTTCTTCTAAAAGTGAAGAAAGACAAATTGACTTAGGAAAGAAATGTAGAATATGTGTATTCGAATGCAAGTTGGAATTCAATATTGAATTAGTTGCTAATATCTTCGAGGTTTATGTTGAAAATAAATATAGTCTCTCGCTGCCTATTACATGTTATAAAGTGCATGTTTTGCATGAACCATTTCATTTGCACATATACAGAATTTTCAAGTTCTTCCCTTCCAGAGCATTGTACATGAAATTCTTCAAGACTTAAATGTTAGTTTTGCGGTTTTCACTCAACCTAAATTTATTTCCCCTTTATTTGGTGTGTACATTTTTTTGGTTATATGAAATAATGGTTTTTTTTTGTTATTGGCTAACTTGTGTTTCCAGAGCCATGCTCGCCTACCTCTACTGGAGGCAGCTGAGGTTTACCTAGTAAGTCTTTTTGAAGATACTAACTTGTGCGCAATACATGCCAAGCATGTGACAATCATGTCTAAGGACATGCAGTTGGCGGAGGATCGATATGGAGGGTGCTTAAGCTGTTAATTCTTCTCGATAGCGTTACCAAGTTCCTTGTTACTATATTTGCTAACATAGAAATAAGAAACTTGTTTGTTTCTAGTTTAATGATTGTTCTGGTAGCGGTGATTATAAAACTATTGTGTAAAATGTTGTTTTGTGTTTAATACTATAAAGCTAGCTACGCAAAACTATTGATGCACAAATTTATAATTCTTCAGTTTTTTCGACAACTTAATTTTTACATGGTTTTGGTACAGTGCTATTTGATTTGTAAGTGTACGAGCTACCGATGCTTTTATACTCTCATGAATGTGAATTATGATAAACATATGGTTATGTTTGTAATTTACACTCGAATACTTATGAATCTCGAAACTCTATCTAAAATTATTTATCAATAAACATTCATATACAATTTGTATATAGCATGACGTTAGCGATCGATGACGATGACACAACTATAGGTAAGTGTAGCTCATAGAGCACCACATATATAAATCTTGGACTTTATCTGAAATACATACAAAAAGAACAGTGAGGAAATTTTTTTTGTTAATACTAGATTATATATAGAGGTGCTAAAATGAGAACTCCACTTAAAATGAGGAATGAGACCCAATCTCAACCCCACCTTTTTTAAACTACTTTTAATTACAACCACATGTTTATTTTATAAATTTAACTCATCACTACCCATCGCTGATGACCATCACCAACCATGATGATATTAAGCTGATACACCTTGGCACAAACAGATAAAAATATAAAAGTTTTGAATGTAATTAAAATGATGAAATGAAAATATAGAAAAACAAAGTGTGCTTTATTTCTTGCTCCTCCTACTAGTAACAAAACTTACAAAAGATCTTAAAGAAGTGAACCATACAGTTGGCGGAGGATCGATATGGAGGGTGCTTAAGCTGTTAATTCTTCTCGATAGCTTTACCAAGTTCCTCGTTACTATATTTGCTAACATAAAAATAAAAAAACTTGTTTGTTTCTAGTTCAATGATTGTTCTGGTAGCAGCGATTATGGAACTATTGTGTAAAATATTGTTTTGTGTCTAATATTACTATAAAGCTAGCTACGCAAAATTTTTGATGCTCAAATTTATAATTCTTCAGTTTTTTCTACAACTGGTTTTCGTATAATGCTATTTGATTTGTACATGTACCAGCTACCGATGCTTATGTACTATCATGGATGTGAATTCTGATAAAAATCTGTTTATGTTTATAATTTACACTTAAATACTTATGAATCTTGAAACTTGAACCACTACAAGAAAATAAGGCTAAATACAACCGCACAAATCAACCGGGGCCAAATTTGACCGCGTTCGGTCGAATTTAAGAGAATGGCTAAATTCAACCGACAGCGGTCGTATATAAATAAGGTCGTATTTACTCGGTCGAATTTAGTAGTAAATACGACCGAGTAAATACGAACGTATTTATATGCAACCGCAATCGGTTGAATTAGTCGCGCCCTTAAATTCGATCGAACGCGGTCGAATTTAGCCTTGCCGAAAAAGTGGAGGGAATTTTCCCGCCCATGAATTTATTTGGCACTCCTAAATTCAACCGATTTTGGTCGAATTTGGAATTTGAAATGGCGGGATATTTCCCGCACTTTTTAAAATTTTAAAGTGTAAAAGTGGGGGAAAATTTCCCGCCCTTTTAAAATTTATATTTCAATGAAAATCGTTATATTTATCTAATATGACCGCATTCGGTTGTATTTTGCATTTTCAGAATTTTAAATTATTTCTTAAAATTATTTAAATGTTAGTAATATTTTGAAAAATATGTATGTAAGAGAGTATAAAAACTTATTCAAAAGTAAAATTTTAGTTCTTACAAAAAATAATTATGTGATAAATATATGTAATTAATTTAAAAAATTACGAAAAAATTATCAAAGTTTCACGTTCACATGATGCATTCACTATAATTTTTTGAAAAAATACTAGTGAATGAATAAAAAAATAGTTCTTAAATCGCTACATTAGAGTAGAGAGTATGATTGTAGATGTAGTTTAGGGGTTATGGATTTAAGGTTTGGGGTATGGATTAGGGTTCGAATTTTCAATTTATATTATATTTTTTTTGAGTAATCCAACTGTACTGATGTGAAAATTGTCAAAAATAAAGTGTGTATAGAAAAAAATCAACTAATTCAATTATTTAACTCTTAATTAATTATAAAGAATCGAATTTAGGGTTTGAGATTCTAACCCTAGATCTTATTCAGAAAAACTATTTTAACGATCCAACCGTACGGATGTTAAAATGGTTAAAAGAAAATGTTATATAGAAAATTTCAAATTTTTTTAATTATTAAACCTTGATATTTTTTACAAATAAGTTATGATTAAACTTAATGCTAAATTGTACTGCACCCTCTTTTTTAAAATAAGTCAACCCATAATTATGCCACGTCCAGATCCTACATTGACTATAATATTTTTAAGAAAATATTAGTAGGCGAATAATAAAAATTGTTCTTAAATCGCTAAATTAGAGTAGATAGTAACCAATGTAGTTTAGGGGTTATAGATTTAAGATTTAGGATATAGATTTGGGTTTGACTTTCCGATTTATATTGCATTTGTTTTGAGTAATCAAACTTTACAAGTTTGAAAATTGTCAAAATTAACCGGTGGACGGAAAAAATCAACTAATTTTAATATTGAAATCTTAATTATTTTTACAAAATTCGAATTTAGGGGTTGATGGTTGAGATCTTAACCCTAGATTACCCCTCGTATTTAGAATAAATTTTGAACGATCCAACCGTACGGATGTTAAAATGGTTAAAATAAAATGATACATGCAAATTTTCAAGAATTTTTAATCACTAGATCTTAATTATTTGAAAAAATAAAATATAATTAAACTTATCTTAAAGTTCACGACACACTCTTATTGTTGAAATTTATAATAAAATCGACCAAAATCAAAATTTTAATTTTTTATTAAAATAATGAGTTGTTAAAATAAATTATATTATCTAAGAAAATTATTAATTAATTTTATAATATTTATGTCCTATATATTATAAGGAAATTTAGTTTTTATAATATAAAATGGGTAGTAAATTCAATCGGCCTTAGTGGAATATATAATTGACACTCCTAAATTTGACCGATTGCAGTTGAATTTAGTGCCACATTAGCGATCCGCGTGAATTGCATCTAACGCTCCAAATTCAATCACTAAAAATATAATCCAATGGTTGAATTTAAATTCTATAATTTTAAAATATGATTATAAACCAAAACAAAAGAAAATTTTATACACGGATATCTTTAACCAAGGACCCCTCCACCCACCCTCACGCCCAAACCCACCCCCACCCCCCTCCCCTCACAGCCCCGCTTCATGCCTCTGCCTCCCAACAACACTCACATCCCCACTACCAAAAAAAAATACAACCATCATGAAAAACTAACACAAAAACAAGTACTTCAATTATCATGTTTGGCGAATTTTGAGTTTTTCATGATTTCTGTATTTGTTAGGGTTCTTGGGGTTAAAAGCAGATTTGAACACAGGATTGGAGTCTAAATTACGATTTTGAGTATTCAAATCGAAGCCCATAACAGGTATTTTCATTTCTAGCATCCAAATCGTTGAAGGATACATGTTTCAAAAATTTCTTATTTTTTATTATTTCATCGGATTTGGGATTTTTGGTTGTTTCTGGGTTTGTGTATGAATAGATCTTGTTCTTCTTAGAAATATATGTTTAGTTAAATTTGGTTGTGTTTTGACCTCGTCGGAGTTTATGTCGCCGCTTTCGAATTTTTATTTTCCGGCGTGAACTACTGTTCTTTGAATGGTTAAACTCGTTTACATGTTTGACAGATTTAGAGCTATTTGGCATGTTAAATTGTACTAGGAAAATGTCATTTGTGATGAGTTTAGAGTTGCCGGAAGTTGCCTGATTCTGGGACGCTCACCGGAATCTGGAAATTTTCCAGATTCTGGCGAGTTTTTTATTAAATCTGGTTTTCGTTAATTCGACTGAATGCGGTTGAATTTAGAATCGTATTTTCTATCATATATAGCTGAATTTTGAGTCGTATTTTCGATCATATACGGTTGAATTTAATTTTTAGGCGGGGCTTTTAAATTTTTTCAAAAAATTAAATTCTTAGGGCGGGATATTCAAATTATAACTGAAAAATCTAATTCGACTGGACGCGGTTGTATTTAACCGGTCGAATTTAAGCGGTTGCATTTAACCGGTCGAATTTAACCGATCGAATTTAGTATAAAAACGATCAACTTACTAAATATTACGGCCGTATATACAACCGGTCAAAAAACCGGTCACATTTAGCTAAATACGACCAGAAACAGTCGTATTTAGCTAAATGCGACCGGTTTTTTGACTTTCGTATTTAGCCTTTTTTCTTGTAGTGAACTGAAATAATTACTCAACGAACATCCATATACAACGTAGATGTTTGTACATAGCTTCACGTTACCGATCGATGACGATCACACAACTATAGGGAAGCGTAGCTAATAGAGCACCACATATATAAATCTTGGACTTTATCTGAAATACCTACAAAAGAAAAGTGAGGAATTTTTTTGTTAATACTTTGATTATATATGGTGGTGGTCAAATGAGAACTCCACTTAAAATGAGGAATGAGACCCAATCTCAACCCCACCCTTTTTAAACTACTTTTAATCACAGCAACATGTTTATTTTATAAATTAAATTAATAATTTAACTCATTACTACCCATCGCTGGTGACCATCACCAACCATGAAGATATTAAGCTGATTCACCTTGGCACAAACAAATATAAATATAACAGTTTTGAATGTAATTAAAATGATGAAATGAAAATATAGAAAAACAAAGTGTTTTTTATTTCTTGCTCGTCCTACTAATAACAAAACTTACAAAAGATCTTAAAGAAGCGAACCACGGAGTCAGCTAAAAATATGCAACTAATCCCTACAAACTCTCTAACATTCCCACTAATTCATACTTCCTAATAATGCTGAAACAGTCGTATGACCAATTCTTCCTAAAACCGTGTCTGATAAACATAAAAATAAATAACCGTCGATTTAAAACAATGCAAATAGCATAACATAGTTTAGATTAAATCCGAACATATTTCCCCGTAATCTAAACTTCATTCTGCAAGTTCTTGATACCCAGAAGAGCACGCATCCTTTCAAACTTTATAGTCGACATCGACTTCGTTAACACATGAGCATGTTGTTTCTCTGAATTAATATGCTTAATGATATTTTCACCTCCATCAACACACTCACTAATAAAATGATAACGAATATCAATATGCTTACTTCTGGCATGAAACACCGGGTTCTTTTAATATACGATTGATTCAATCGTGGATTTGTTATCAATATAGATTGTCAAAGGACCATACTCCATGTCTGTTATCTGAATAAGTAGATTACGCAACCACACTCAATGACAAGTTGCAGTAGTAGCAGCCATAAATTCAGCTTCGCAAGAGGACAAAGTAACACAGTTTTGCTTCTGTGAAACCCGTGTAATCAAGCTCTCATTTAGATAGAACACTATGCCTCCTATACTCTTTCGATCCTCGATGTTTCCAGACAAATCACTGTCCGAGTACCCTGCTAACAAGTAATTCCCAGTACCTCTCGAATATATTAGTTCGTAGTTAACAGTTCCTTGTACATACCTCAAAATGCGCTTGACAACATTTAGATGTAGTTTAGTAGGACGTT
>PHNY01045276.1:4477-14910 GCA_003724115.2 Anethum foeniculum
TGGTCTACAAAGAAATTGATCGTAAAGGAGCATTCCAACACATAAGCACAAGTAAAATTCCAATGTTAAATTGCAGTGTTTCTCTTCGAGATCATCGTTTATAAATAAGCAAAACATATAGTAAAAATATGTCTGCAAGCCAGACACAAATAATAAAACAGATTCAAGCACTAAGCACATTCTGTGACACACAAAATAACCTGTTTCAGTAATCTTGTAAAATATAAAAAAAAACATGGACTTCCAAAACTTGATATTAGAAAATTAATCATCTCAAGTAAAGCTAAAGCATACCCTTAAAAACATAGCTTAAGGGTTGTGTATCATAAGACTACATATTATAAGACACCTAAACCACGCTCTACTTTAATTGGGTTCTTCATCTGTACAACAATCAAGACAAACACCACAATTAGAATACATATAGCCTCAAAAATTTACAAACTCTACACCAAAGAAAGTTAAAGATATAGTAAAATTTGAAAGAAAAAAATTGAAAATAAATCTGAAATTGTAAAGGAGTCAATGAACTTACTAAATCCTGCTAACTCAAGATGGGTTCCGCGTAATTAGCTCCGGTCAAACCAATTGCAAACTCAAATAACAACTCGGATTTTGAATTACTGAAAATCAATTCCAATTAGGGTTCTTACACAATGGTTTATGAGTGAGAGAAAGACACGCAGATGGGGTAAGATATGGGTAAGATGCAGATGGGGTAAGATATGGGTAAGATATGAGTGTGAGTGAGAGTTGCAAGAGAGATGAGTGTGAGTTAGGGTGACAGTGGGGCGACAAAGAGAGAAAGAGGACATAAAAGGGGGAACGGTGGAAAAAAAATTGGTGGGGGGAAACGGAAAAGTTTCATTGAGAGGGAAAGTATATGTGTAATAAGAGGGAAAAAATTGATTTAAGTGTATTAGTATATATAATTAAATAATTGTTTTTAACTTTTCCTTAAAAAGTTAAGCAATAATAAATCTGAATTTTTTTTATTATTTTTTACATGGCTAAAATTAATAATATATTAACATCTGTAAGGTAAAGTCGTCCGAAAAATTATTTGAAAAAATTATTTCGTTAATCAGCAACGAATCTCATTTTAGGGACTTGTACTTTTAACTGATTTTCATTATAAAGTCAAACAATATAAATCTGGAATTTTTTTATTATTTTTCTACATGGATAAAATCAATATATGTTAACATCCGTACGGTTGGATCGTCCAAACAATCATTTGAAAAATTATTTCGTTAATCAACAACGAATCCCATTTTAGGAAGTTGTACTTTTACCTGATTTTCATTATAAAGTCAACCAATAAAAGTCTGGAAATTTTTTATTATTTTGTTACGTGGCTAAAATGAATATATGTTAACATCGGTATGGTTGGATCGTCCAAAAAAATATTTTAAAAAATTATTTCTATAATCAGCAATGAATCTCGTTTTAGGAACTCGTACTTTTACCTAATTTTCTTTATAAAGTCAAGCAGTGTAAATCTGGAATTTTTTTTTATTTTTCTACACGGCTAAAATTAATATATATTAACATCCGTACGGTTGGATCGTCCAAAAAATCATTTGAAAAATTATTTCGTTAATCGACAATGAATCCCGTTTTAGGGGATTGTACTTTTACCTGATTTCCATTATAAAGTCAAGCAAAATAAATCTGAAATTTTTTATTATTTTTTTACATGGCTAAAATCAATACATGTTAACATCCGTACGGTTGTATCGTCCAATTAATCATTTGAAAAAATTATTTTGTTAATCAGCAAATAATCTCATTATAGGGAGTTGTACTTTTACCTGATTTTCCTTATAAAGTCAAGCATAATAAATCTGAAATTTTTTATTATTAATTTTTTACATGGATAAAATCAATATATTGTAACATCCGTACGGTTGGATCGTTGAAAAAATCATTTAAACCAGTTAAAATGACTATTCAGAATTTAAATTTGAGTATTAGATGTTATACAACGGTTTATACCAAAAACCGTTTTGTGATACATTCTCACAATCGACGGCTCTCATTTCGCCAACTCAGTGATCCAAGTAAAATCAATCAACGACTCTCATTTCCCCAACTCAGTGATTCAAGTGAAATATTTTCCACCAATCAGGTGGTGCCATGATTTTTTGTAAACAGACAACAGGTTTTCTGTCAAAATTGTAAAACCGTTGTTTGATGCTTCTCTGTTTACTCCTTTACACAACAGAATCCATAAACCATTGTCTATATGTTTGTTTTCTAACAATGGTTTTTTGAAATTAGTCTGAAACCGTTGTCTCAAGTCACTTAAATTTACCATTGTAACAACGGTTTCCAAGCGTTGTGTTAAAGATTAAAAAGAACGGTGCCATTTAAAAACTGTTGTCTAACTTATTAAGAGGACATCGAACATGCAATAGTTTCAAATAATAGCTATAACCGTTGTTATAAAAAAAATCAGACGACAATTTTTCATGTTAAAGAAATTCACCGTTGTCTCCCAAATCAGCGCAACGGTTTTTTCGTCAACCGTTGTGTCATTGGTGTTGTGTGATTGCAAATTTCTTGTAGTGTTGTAGAGGAAAGTATGGCAGGTTCACCAAAAGTGAAGATGGCGGAGGTCGAAGAGGTCTAATGGTGAATTTGTTGAGTATGAGTCTCTTCTTTCGGGCTGGTATTAGAAGGCGGTTATTAAATTTCTCGTGATATATGTTTACTTTTTTTTAACTTTTTAATTTTTGTTCAAAGTGGTGATGCAATAAGCCTATTTTTTTGTTTTATAAAGTAAAACCTATTTATTGATCTTGATGATGATTAAACTAGGAGGGCTAGAATGATGCAGATTTCTTGAGTAAGGCAACTTTATCCACACTAACAATAAGAGGCAATTTTATGATATTTGCAGTGCTAAAAGACCAAAATTCTTCTGCAACAAAAAGCAGGTAAATTCAATTACTTGTATTGCAGTTTATAAGAGGACATATAGTTTTATATTTGTTGTGTTTTGTTTTGTTCGTTTTCCGTACTTTTTTATCTTTTATTTATTTAATATTTTTATAAAGTTGTACGCTAATGCAATTTATTATGTCATAATATTCTTTACACGTAGAAAATATGTCTTGTTCTCAAGATAATTAGTGTAGTTTAGAATATGACTCGTGATCAACCTCTCTTTCATAACCAATCACTCATCATTTCATGAACAAATCAAATACATTTGTATATTCAATTCCCTCCATCTCGATCTCACACCTCTTTCTTATCTTGAGTAGGTTGAGCAGATATAGGCTTTTCTTTTCTTACTCCTCAATCTGTTTTTTTCTTCTTCGGCATTGAGGAATTCATCATGTGCCGGTTTAGGAACCTCAATTTCATTTTAAATTCTGAAAGAATTTTGATTTGAATTTCATTTGAAATCCAAGTCATTCAAATATTATTGCTTATGAGTATTTGAAATGATAACTTAAATCATATCATTTAAAATTCATCATTTCAAATAAAATGCATGTTCTCAAACACAAGGCAGGGTTCTTTCTAGGATTTTCTTCCTCAATTACTTTTCTTGAGGCTGCCTCGTAATACAACATGAGCTTGGGATCTTTGTAGTACAGCTCTGGAGTCTCTCCCTTATACCTCACCTGTTGCATGAACTTAGTTGCATCTCCACCAGTCTCAATCATCAAAGGGGGTCCTGGCTGGAGGGAGGGCAGGAAGGGGCCCCAAAATTAAAAATTACTAATTATATATACATATGTGCTTTTGAAAATTACAAAAATTAATATGATGAAGTATAACCAACTAAAGAGTTTTCTTAGTTAATTACTTTTGATTGTGGTGGATATTGCAATTTTTGGGTTTCTGTTTGATTTAGAATAGTTGAAACAATTGGAGTATGATGAACTAAAAGAACATCTTAAGAATCAAGAATATTTATCACCTTTCTAATGGCTTTCATAAGATTTTGATTAGCCGTCTTACTTGAGAATTGTCAGCATTACATATTTTTATCTACCACATGATTTCAAGATTCATGTCAGATTCTTGAGTTTTCTAAATCTTTAGACTATTTTAAATGCCATAGTTGTTTATCGAATCATTTTTATGTTCCTATAAGTGTGGTTGCATCAGCCAAAAGAAATTTTTCCCAGTTGTGGAAACATGTATAGTTCCACTTTTTTTTTTATTATTTTTACCGAGAATGTTAGTGTTTTGTCATTGTTCTTATCTAGGATGATAAATATTACTGACTCATTTGCTTTTTTGTTAATTTATTTGTTTTTATGTAAAATAAATATTTTGTCGTAGTTTATTTTAATCGTTCTATCTTTCATTAGAAATTTGTATACTTATCGAAATAACTTACTCCCTCCTTCCCATTTTAATATGCCACTTTGCAAAAAAAAAAAATTCCCACAAATATTATTTGTCATGTTCTTTAACCATGCAAATTTTATAGTTCCAATATTAACCAAGACCCTCCTCTTAAATATCCTTTGCATAGAAATTGAAAATACACAGTTATTTTGGCTTTTGTGTGTACAAATAGATTTACTTGTTTCTTGGAATACATGTAATTAATATAGTGGGTAAAATTTAAGTTATATTATTGTGTGGAAATGAGAATAAAAATATTATATTATATTCAATTTCTTAATATGTGTGAAATATACAAAGTGGACTCTTATAATAGAACGGAGGGACTAATAAAAAGTTAAGTATATTTAAAAATTTTACTACTAAGACGCTCATTTTTTCTAGTTTAGCCCTAGGCCTCCGGGAAATGATCATGTCAATTATCATATCATCCTAGGCATGAGTGTTTGTAGGTAAAGTAGTTAGAGTTTGACTAGTAAGACTTTGTGTAATAGTTCTCGGAGACTCTATGATTAGAGTGATTAGAGTTTGTTCACTACACTCTGATGGGATATGAGAGTTTGTTGCTTGAATCTGTCTGAGTCTGAACTTTAATATTGGGTTAAAATTTTAAAAATTTACTGAATCAAAGGTCATATATCAATTTAGTCGAAAAGTATCATTTGAATCACTAAATCAAATATACTTAAGAATTAAAAATTATTTTTATGAAGTTTTATTAGTTTTTCTTTTTCTTGAATGCTAAGTTATGAATTCTAGTATTTTAGATATTTTTTCTGATTTATATAAAAATAATTAGTATATATAAAAGTTTTAGAATCTAGATATTTTATGTTAAATGCTAGAATTCGTAACTTTTTCAATTTGTTGCTGTAGCATTAAGAAAAAAGTGTAGTAAAATGATATATTGCCTTCATTTACCACTTTGATATTTAATCCTTTAGTATTTGTAGAAGTTTGAGCTCCTTGATATGAGAAACCTCCTTGTGATTTCCGGTTGCTTCACCTTGTCAAGTTCCACCATCACCACTTTCATCATCTTTCCTTAAAAAAAAGTCCAGCTCTTTGCATTTGTCTTGCATCACTTCTCCTTTTCTCACCTCCGCTTCATACTTTTGTCCAGTGGCAATAAGAATGAGAATGACATCCAACTTGTAGTTCATAGATTGAACATGGGTAGAAAGATTGTCAACTTAATCATAGGGGCGGACCTTGGGCTGGGCTAGGGTTGGCTCCAGCCCAGGTCAATATTAACCAGCCCATTTAATTGGTAGTCATGATTCTAGCCTGCTGCAAGTTTAGCCCGGGTAAAGTTTCTATAATCCCCGGTAAAATATATTTTAAGCCCAGCTCACATAATAATTTGACAAGACAACTGCCTGGGCAGCCCATTATCATAAAAACCGTAGGTGTGCTGTTTATAGCAAAAACCCCATATTAAAAGACTAGGTTACATGATCAGCTGTTCTCAAATAGCTAAATCGCTATCTTTATCAAATTGTCACTGGCTCATTCCTGAACCCGACTTCATATTCTTCCGGTTAATTAATCAGTTATTTGTTTAACTAGGTTGGTTAATTTATTTATATTTATCTAGATTTCATTTTTCTTTGTTATAATCGTATAAATTACAAACTTAGTGCAAGTATAAGTAGTTGACTGTGAGTGCCAATGTAGAATGAAATTAAATATGTATATCATTTTTTAATAGCAATGTATTTTTCTAATAATATGGATATAGTGTTGGTTTGAAACGAGTGTTAGGTCATTAATCTATTTGTAGTGTCCAATTGCTCTTTAAAATTAGAGATATTAAATTAATTCTATTAAAATTTATAGTTTTTTGGTTGCATGAGTCAAAGTCGAAACTAAGACATTATTCTCTTATTTTCCTACTTCCCGTACTATTATAATTATTACTTGCTTTCATTATATGTTGGATGTCAAATTAGTAACATGATTGAAATTTGTGAAAATTATTTTCAGAGTAATTTTTTTAGTTTCAGAGCTATTTATGGGTTAAAATATGCTATATTTAGAGGAATCCTGGGTCACCCTGTTAATCATGCTCTAACTTTGTTTCCCTCTCAGAATTAGAAGATTCCATTTTAGAATAAGAGGAGTTTTGAGTTTTGATAGTCTATCAGAGAAAATAGCGGAGAGCTTGGAGATTGGAGATTTGTAGTTAAAGCAGCACTGCTCATTTGACTCCTTAGCACCTCTTAACTGCTCAGTTGACTCTTTGACACCTTCCACATCTCCGTGTAAGGATTTCATCATTGAATTGACTCCTTAACACCTTCAGCATCTCCATGTAAGGATTTAAAGGCTCGGTTCCATGAGAAGGCTCTCCACGGGAATGTGTCGAGGGCATAAAATAGTAAGACCCAAATTTTGGAATCCCACTTACATATATACAAACACACTCATAATACAATATAATATGGAGTCAACTAATAGAGTAGGTTTATATTAATTTAGGGCCGGCTGGTTTAGGAATAAATTTTACTGAAAGCACCAAATCAATTTTAGAGGGTAATCTTAATAAAATCAAACTTTTATAGGGACAATTTAAAATTTTAGAATGAATTTTAAAAGAGGAAATTTGTCTTAAAAATGGATTTAGGGGAAAACTTATCCTTACTCCCTTTACTATATATTTACCTTAAACTATGAATATGTGCATAGTATTAAACAATTTTAGTGGCACTTTATGGTGAGAATTTAACTTTTTGGTGGAGATGTGTATGTTAAGTTTACATTTTTTAACGAATTTGAATGGTTAGAAAATTAACAAAAAAATATTAGGGATACTGTATGGGTGACTCCTAACTTAATCCACCCCTTGGTCTAGTTATAAAAACAAAATTAGTATTACATTTACAATAAATTCTATAAGATTGCAGCTGGGCGACGTAGGAAAAAGATCTCTTTGTCTGAGAGGTTTGCTACCGAATTTGTTCAGTGTGAGTCTTTTCTTTCAAGCTGAACTTTTCTTATTTTGTAAGACAAAACCTAATTATTGATCTTGATGATGAGTAAACTAGGAGACCGTTGTGATGATCTCTTAACTAAGGCACAAATTGCATATGATGTTTGCAGGTTAAAAAACATAACTTTTGTAAAAAACATGTAAATTCGACTACTTAAAATTTCCTGTGAGAATAAACTGGGTGTTGGCCCTTAATGGCACAATTTTAATATTTAATGCCCTAAATGGAACAATATGAAAATATAAGGAAAGTTAATGTAGCCATTAATTTTTGGGTATCATTTGGCCAAATGGAAGTAAAGTTTAGAAGTTATATTTTTGGGTGTAATATTTGTGTTACTTTTTTATTTTATTTTTTCAATTTTGGAAACGTTACTTGAAGCCTCGTTTGCAATGAAACGCCACTTTATCTCCCGTTATCAGACCCTAAAAAATATTATTTTTATTTTTATTTTTATTAATGGAGAATTTTTAAAATATTTTTTAATTTTTTTGATAATTAAAATTGTTCCAATTTTTTTAAAATATATTTCTAAAATCCAAATAGGAAATTATTGAACCCTAAAATAATAAAAATTGTTAAATTAGAATTTGTTTCTTGTGGTTTACGGCCTAAAAAAGTCGGTGTACATTTATTAATTTTTTTTAAAATGTTTCTAAAACCCAGAAAGAGATGGGTCAATCCTAAAATCTTAAAAATTGTTAAATTAGAGCTAGATTAAATTATGGTTTAGGCTTTAGGGTTGAGGGCCTAAAGGCCCCTAAACCCTATATCGGTGTACATTTATTAATTTTTTTTAAATGTTTCTAAATCCCAAAAAGAGATTGGTGACCTTAAAATGTTAAAAATTGTTAAATTAGAGTTTGGTTCCTGTAGGATTTAGGGCCTAATAAATCGGTATACATTTATTATTTTTTTTAAAATGTTTCTAAAATTCAAAAAGAAATTGGTGAACCCTTAAATGTTAAAAATTTTTAAATTAGAGTTTGGTTCCTAGCCTAAACCCTAGATTAAATTAGGTTTTATGCTCCTAAACCCTAAAACCTAACCTTTAAATATGTGTATATTTATTAATTTTTTTTAAATGTTTCTAATCCCAAAAAAGGATTGGTGAACCCTAAAATGTTAAAAATTGTAAAATTAGAGTTTGGTTGGTAGGGATAAAATTAGGGTTTAGGCTCCTAAAACCTAAACCCTAAATCCGTGTACATTTATTATTTTGTTAAAAATGTTTCTAAAATCCAAAAACGGATTGGTGAACCTTAAAATGTTAAAATTTGTTAAATTAGAATTTAGTTTCTAGGGTTTAGAGCTACCTAAACCTAGAATAAATTAGGGTTTAAATAATTGTTAAATTATTTGTGTTTATTATTCAATTTTTTTAATATTTCTAAAATTCAAAAGGGGATTTGGGAATCCTAAAATGTTAAAAATTGTTAAATTATTTTTATTTTTTATTCAATTTTTTAAATATTTCTTAAATTTAAAAGAAGATTAATGAACTCTAAAAAAATTAAAAATCATTAAATTGGAATACAACCCTATATTTAAAAATATTGATTCAAACATATGGGTTAAAAACGTAATATAAAAATTTAAAATTAGAATAAACCTTACATTAAATGGCGTTTTTGGAATAAATTAACTTATCAGAATATTTGACTGACACGGACCTGACCTGCACTTCTAGTGAAACTGAATAAGGACAAGCACAAAATTATAAACGTCAACGGAAACCGCGTTTCTATGTGTTAGTGAGGGCCATAATTTTATTTTGTGCCATTTGGGGCCATATGCTTTAAAAAGATGACATTTGGGTCCATTTCTCGAATAAACCTTCATTCTTAAGAGTTTACTGTGCATGCATATAAAAGTGATCAAGGATACTCACTTTCTAATGAGACTGGGATATATAGTATGCTAAACAAAAAATGGCTTCAGAATGATGTGTCACTCCCAATTACACCAACCTTCAAATAAATAGTATTTACATACTTGCCCTAACATCACATACCACAATTTTCAAGTATATGGTATTTACCTACTTGCCCTAACATCACATGCTCATTTCATTTTTAAAGAAAATTTATACTGTACATAGATATAGTTTCCATTAATTACTAGTATCATGATAATGTACATCAATAATATCTAGTGAACATTTTTGGACCGAAATAGTAGTCTAAAAACAAATAACCTACTTGCATTTTAGAGGACTGTGCACAGGTATTAGTTGTGTTTTAGTTGTCTTTTTTTTACTTCTTAATTGTTTTTCTTGACCTTGATGTTTTTTTTAATCTTCCAATTTAATGTAATTTATGTCATAATATTTCTTAACAACCGACAATTGAAAAAAAAATTGCGATTAAGTTATGGGTCAAAATGTTAATAATATTTGAAGAATTTGAATTTATAATGGAGCTATGGGATCAATTATCAGTATTCTAATCCCTGATCACCCATTAATTAAATTTTAATATTCGTCAAATTTAAATTTTTTATTAATAATTATTGATTTATTAATATTAATGTAAAAAATGTGTTCACCTAAAGTACAAAATGTGTTCTTATTGCCAAGAACTTATAAAGGTCACCTATTTCAAAAACAAATATCTTTTTAAAAGCTTTACAAAAATATAGATAACCATGCTTATAATTTGTATTTAATTTCTTATAAGACCTATATAAGACCTTTGGTAAAAATTCAACTGATATCACAAAGTTACTCAATTATTAAAATAAAAGTTTAACCTTAATACAAAGCCTATAAACATATATAAAGGCCAAAATTAAGAGAGAACTAAGGGTTTGTCTAGTTGGCCAAGTGGTATAAGGTTAGAAGATAATTGGGATTAAAATGGTACATGTTAGAGAAATCTTGTGTTTTTTTTTTTGTGTAGAGTGATTTCATGTGTTCGATATGTTCGGTTAAGTGTTAGATTTGATTTTAAAAAAAATTGAGTCAATAATCTTAATTAATTTAAATATTAGTTCTATTAAAAAAGTTAATATATTTTCCATTCGTTGAAATTCACTATATCCAATTTGGATAACAAAGTATCAATT